>OY101443.1:40884144-41056886 GCA_956483585.1 Gymnocheta viridis | reverse complement strand
GGTTTGTATCTAATCTGTATCTGCTTTTTATCTGCTCTATATCTGCTTTTTATCTGGTTATGAACTGATTGTATCTGCTTTTAACTGGTTGTGAACTGATTCTTATCCGGTTGTGATCTGCTTTTATCCGGTTGTGATCTGCTTTTATCTGATTTGTATCTATTCCTGAACAAATCTATCTTACAGTTGTATGAATTCATCAAAACTTTTTCTATATCACCACTTATTTATTTATAAAGTCATCCTTATTGACAACAAGATCACCCCATATTTATCTCTCCAGCATTGACTACATATATCTGTTAATTCTTTAAATGTCATCTTTAATAACATGATCGTTATATTCGTATCGCAAATTCATTTTATCTTTTTAAAAAAATTATAATTATTTTAGCACTATTAAGTAATAGATGCTTTGGAGTTTTTGTATCAGACCTGATCCAATACCTGATCAGACCTGATCCAATACCTGATCAGACCTGATCCAATACCTGATCGAACCTGATCGAACCTGATCCAAAACCTGATCGAACCTGATACCATACCTGGTCATTAGTGGTATCAGGTTCGATCAGGTTTTGGATCAGGTTCGATCAGGTTCGATCAGGTATTGGATCAGGTCTGATCAGGTATTGGATCAGGTCTGATCAGGTATTGGATCAGGTCTGATACAAAAACTCCAAAGCCAAACCCAGTTCGGGGTGTGAAATAGGTATAGATAACAAGCTAGACGGTAGAGAAGGACAGACAGAAAATGATCCAATGCAAACAAACGCACACATGCGCAATATAATAAAATATTCTAACAAGCTCACTCAAACTGACCAATAGCGATATAAATGTACACACATATGTACATACACGACATATGAATGCATTTAAAAATAGACAATGTTTCACTTTCTCGCACCCTTATTTTTCATTAAAAATAGGCAGACAATAGAGGACACAGTCAAACATTTAGGGTTTACTTTAAACATAAGAAAAAACACAAGCCCTAAGTTAATGCATCTTATCAAGTGCAATAAAAAGAAAATGCTAATGAATAGACAGAAAGGATAAGGGTAATAAAAATAGACCGAAATGCCCTTTTTTTATTAGTTTCGTTTTCTTTCAGCAATCAAAACTCAAAAAAAAAATTAGTAGGGAGGTTCATATTTAACTCGGTGAAATATTTTGTATCTATGAAGAAAATTTCCAGCTTCCTGACAAACATTCAACAGAGTTGTTCAAAATAGGTGTCCGGGTAGGGGTGTTCGTACAGAAGTTTCAGGGGTGATATTCAATAGAGAAGCCCTGACTGACTCTCAAATCAGGCATGTGAAAACAAAAAAAAAAATTTACATATAAATTTTTTTTGAAACCCCTTAATACACAATACAAATTTTATGAAACCTCCTAATACAAACAACCATCCAAGGATGGAAAACGCATTTCCATAATAAATACACTTAATTACCTAACAAAATATATTTTTAACGATCACGTTTCCCAGCCAGGCATGAGCATTATTTTATATGAAAAACTTGATAGCGAACCGGTGTAAACTACTACTGATGGCAAACAGTCCATTTTAGCAGCGGTTATGTAATGATATGCTGGATACATATTTGAACCTTTTTCAATCGCACGCAGTCTGAGCTTAATATATTGCTGTTTTGTTAATTTCAAATCCAAAAATAATGCTAATGCCTCCTCAATTGTGTACTGTGTTGCATCACTCGGAGTTGGTATACTTTTAAGAATCCGTTTTGTTCTCACTGGACTAGCTTTAACAACTTTTTCAATGATATCCACTTTTGTTAATTGGTTCTGTGATCGTAATTGATGTAGGAAAGATTCTTTTATATTAGTACAACCAATTGCATCGTTGATATCTTTAAGTTTCCGCCTCTTAGATCTATCGCTGCAGTTGTCCAATGATTTGCGTGGTCTTCCAGCCTTATCTTGCTTTGCTGTTTCTGCGGCGACAGTAAGTTGGCCCTCTAACCAGTTTGCACTTTTTATATAAAAGTTTTGTTTACTGTAGCGAACTTCTTTGTAGCGTTTTTTTTAGTGCTTTGACGAAATTAGATAATTGCTCTTGCATTTCGGTGCTACACGAATTTAAGTTTAATTTTATTTTAACGTAACTAAGAACATCTTCCTGGTTTTTGTTTCTAAAATACTCTTCGGCCAGTTCTTTATAACTGAAGCTCTCCATATTTTTCTGAATATTTTTATTTGCGTCTGTTATGTTTTATCCGTACACTTATTACTGAGTAATCCCTTATCGAATCCGTAGTTTTATACATTTTTAGATACATGTTATTCACACATTGATCTTCAATTTCATAGCAGGTAGTGCTTAAATTGAACAAAACTGCACATTTTGTCCAGACCTTAATATCAGGTATCTCGCCAATATTTGTTGTTGTTGTTGGGTTGTTTTTTATCTTTAGTGGTTTAATGTCGCGATTATTGTCATAAAATTGTTTATGACTTTGGTTGACCCTAACATTTGATAACAGGTAAATTTAGAAAGAGATCATATGTTTACTGTAATATTACTGTGATCATTTTATTACCAATTTTTGGCTGATCAAAACAAAGCCATTAAACCCTTTCGCAGGTATTATATTTAATTTTTTTAGTTTTACGTAGTCTAAAGTAAAAACACATAAACTTTTAGGCAAAAAAGTGAAAATTATATACAACATTGTATACGAGTACTTTGGAGTAATTTCATTAAAATGAAAAAAGTGTTCTACCCACGGCTCGTCACGGGTGCAAAAGTATATATAGCGTTAAAGAGGACACTTTCACCTTTCTCCGGATCATATACGTTTCTTGTTCCCCTTTGTTCCCTAGAAGTTCTATTCCACTAAAGTTTAAATTTGAGAAAAATATAGTAGTTTCATAAATATGTTTTGGCTACCTTAATCTGGATATATTAGCTACAAAAAGGCGTAAAAATTTTAAAAATCGGTGACAAAAAAATTAGACTTTTGGCCAATGAAAAACGATTTTCAGCCACTGTGCGGCGGTTTGTCAGCTTTCAAAATTTTCGGTGATTCACTAAAACAATTAGCGAAAGTTTTATTATGTTCAATGAAATTAGATTCTATACTATTTTCAACATTTTGTGAGGCCAATAAATGCTTTTTTGTTTACAGTAATTCAAAAAATACGGACAACCTCGCCAACTAGCTGGGTGTCCTAGACTTTTACAATTAATACAAAACGGCTTAGAATTTTCATCAACAACTAACTGGACCATGTTTTTCAGAACACTTAACACATGCTCGTGGTCTATTACAGTTGCTAGAAAAAAGACCCCATTGCTGGCAACGCCAACATTGAATTTCTTTAAAGTTCGCCTTAGGTGCTTCCCAAGAAACTGACTGATTCAATAAATACCTTAAATGTGTAAAATCATTTGGATTTTTGCCGGTAAGCAATGTAATTAAAAATAAACCAGTGTCAATGGCATGTTTTTTTGAAAATATAGTTTCAAATTTTGAAATTTTTTCTATTGTATCACGTAAAATACAAATCAATTCTTTTTTATGTCTTCAATGTTCGTCTTGTTGTAAAGACCTCGTAGAATTATTTTAGTTTTCTTCAATGCCTTTGGAGTAAATGAATAAGAATCAATTTCTTTCCTTTGAAGCAAAGCCATCATTTCTTGATGTACACACACATCACGCAAGTACAATTTAGATTTATTTCTGGATTTATTTGTAATTTTGAAGTCAACATTTTTTGCTTTGAGTTGATCAACCAGACTCTTCACGTTCAAATATTTGATAATAATTGGAGGACAATAACTTACGGTTTGCGGTTTTTTTGATGTATTTTCTTTGTGATCATTTCTGTGAACAGTAGGTTGCATTTCATCGATCTCTATTTCACTCAAAATTTTGAATCGGTTGGTATTATTCACCACAGGAATTTCACAATCAGATATGTTTAAATTTATAGGATAACTATGTTTCCGTTTCTTTACTTTGACTCTTACAAATTCTTCAAGCTCATTTCCTAATGTATCGTCCATTAAATCCATAGAAGAAAAAGAGGAAGACCTTGGAAGTAATTTTTCTTCAGAATTGCTTATTGAATTACTCCGATTTTGTGTTTTTGATGTAAGCTGGCTCAGCGCCAAATTGTCACCAGATAATGGACCATTAAAAAGGCTTTTATCTGGAGGCAATTTTAAGCGAAAAGAACCGCCATCACTGGTCGAATTGCGAGCTCATTAAAATTTTCTTTAAAGAAATTAAGAAAATTTAATTTTTCAAAAATATTCAAATCAAATATTTTATATATATTTTATTTATTATTTATAATTTTTTTTACGTATAAACACGACCTTCTTAGTTGAAAACCAAATTTCCAATCTTAAAATATTAAAATTAAAATATAAAACATATCAAATAAAAATTTTGCATTTATTTTGGAAAGTATATAATCTGTTTCGACACAAAATCTCTTCAAATCTTGCTTTGAATTGAATAAAATGACTAGAGTTTTTATTATTTTTAAGAAATCTGTTGAATTGTTAAGTTTTAAATGATAGATTGTTTTATAAAACCGAAGATTTTCGAATGACAATTTTTTGTCGACTTTTTTTAAATACTGACGATTTTGACGATTTTAGTTACAAAATTTGTCGATTTTTCTGAAAATTTTACTGGCAGCCCTGGCTACAACAGCAATATCCTCAGTTAAGCGATGCAAACGAGTTAGGTTTTCACATCACTGACTTGTTCCAACTGCTAACATTTTTCAACCACTTTTACAATTGCTCACGCAAAAGGTGCTTCACGAATAAGCAAAAATGCGTTAGTTTTGCGAACTGTCACCGCGAAATTGAATTTTAATCTGCCTTATTATGGTTGTCGAATTTTCGTCTTCGACTTCGACAGTGTGGACAAGATTAAAGTATAATACTGTGTGGTTCTTTAATCTAGTACAACTTGTCGAAGTCGAAGGCGAAAATTCGACAACCGTAATTAGGCCCAATAATTTCAATGTAGTTACAAGATGAGTCAAGATAACTGTTAAAATGACGGGCTATTGAAAATGGAGCGTCTTACTAGACCTCCTCGTAGTATTACCTTTCAGTAACGCTGAGGTTGAAAAACTTTTTAGTACCATGGAAATAATAATTATTATAGAAAGAAATCATACCAGAATTAAAATGCCCAATTCTCTATTATATGTACATTCCATGCTCTTTAAAAAGGTTACATAAATGATGCCATGATTTATTAATTTCTGTTGATTTAATAAAATTATTAGACTCTCGTGGTATTTATTCTAGTGGCGATGAGAAAATTATGATATATAAGTATGTCTATATATACATATGTATATTATTTTTTTGTTTTACGACATAGATACGACCTGAATATATTTCAATAATGATACAATATTTATTTAATCATGCCTAAATACATATTCTCTGTTATATTTTTTATACAATATTGAATTGAAGTCAAAAGAAATACCTGATATTTATGTTAAAATTGATTTATATAAGAAGTTTCTTGTCAGCTGCGAAACGTATCAGACGTGTTTTTAGAAAGCTCTTGAAAAACTTAATTTGAATTTATTACCTTTTGTTTTCTGTCAAAAATTAAATTATTTTTTTTGTATGAAAAAAATTGAAATTTGTTTGAATCTTATTTCAAAAGAGGAGGACTATCACAATGGTGGTGAATCCATTGCTGTCCCATTCTAGAGCGCGTCCTCCCAATAATGTAAAGATGAAATCCTCAAGTTCTAATGAGGAAGCATCTGCTATGCCTAAAAATTTGGAAAGATGTGCATCTGGCTATCAGTCTAATGGAAGATATGTGGGTAAGAATAATGGTCTGCAAGACAATAGTGGCGTTTTTTACAATTCCCAGCTAGGGAAGCAGTTTTTCGATGCCGTTTTCAATCCGGAATCGCCTACGTCAATTATTAAGAGTGCTCAAGAGGCCTTGAAGAGCGGCACCATTACAAATCCAATGCAAATTTTAGATAACGTTCGGATTGACAATACAAATATGGAGGATTTAACTCAAAATAAAATGGAACATGATGAGGTGAGTTCAATTTCTTCAGTGGCTGACGACTTCAATTTAGTCAAGAACAAGAAAAGGAAATTTCAAGGTGAAGTAAAAATAAATTTATCCAAATGTCAATTTAAAAAAGTCGATAAGTTTGTTGAAAATGTTAATTGTAGTAATAAGTATTCGGTATTGGGAAATTTGAATTTAGAGGCCGCAGAGCCAATTAATAATATAAATATTGAACGTAGAGACGTTAATAATAGTTTCGATTTCTTATTGCCCTCCTATATTTCTGGAGAATGTTAACGTAAAGTCTTTAATTGACCAATTAAGCTCCAACAACGTTGAATTCAAGATCAAAAACCAATCACAATATAAAAGTAAGTTATATTTTAGAGACGCGTCTGCACATTGTGAAATGATGAAATTATTAAGAGATAAAGAAATTTCTTCTTATAGTTATACTCCTAAGAAGTATAAACGTCAGAGTATTCTTTGTAGAGGGCTATATTTTAAGTCTGATGTTAGTTAAATTAAGTCAGAAATAGATAAAATGGTTCTGGATACTGTTGATTCTGTTTGGACGTTCTCGACGGAGTATTCAAGGAAAAAGGATATTGACACCGGATTATTCTTGATAGTTCTGAAACCAAATCGTAAGGTCGGCGAGTTAATTGGCTTGAAGTTCCTTCTGAACCAGGTTGTGTCATGGGAACGGCCGAAAGCTAGCGCTAAAATGTTGGAGATGCTAAGGGTGGGGTCATTATTCCAGAAATTGTAGTCGACCATTTTCTTGTTTGAAATATAGCAAAAAGCACGATTTCGGGAAATGCTCACTTAGCCCGGATAGTGCGTTAATTGCATGAAAATGGTCTTACTTCAAATTATAGGGGCTGCCCCGCTTATAAGAAATATGTTTCATTCAGGAAGGAATCGTATCTTGAAGCAAAAAATAAAAAGGAGCTAGCTGCCAGCAATGTTGCAAAAGCTTTTGATCAGTCTAATATTGTTGTTAATAAATCGTTTGCAAGTTTGTTTAATGAAGTTCCAATTGTTGTGAATCAGAATTGATCAACCCTTGTACCCGTACATTGCACAACTTTGTTAACGCAGCAGCAACCAGTTCATTCACTTGGTTGTTTGCTAAATTCTTTGCGTTGACAAATTGTGCAATAGTAATATTTCGTAATTGGATCAAAAGCTCAATAACATTAAACATTTTAGCAAGTTAGCATAATAATAATAGCTGTTAAGCATAAGAATAACATTTAGCAAGTTAGCATGATAATAATAGCTGTTAAGCATAATGATGAAGTATATTAAAGTTTTGTATAAATAGTGCAGTTTTTATTAAAGAAGAGGGACTTGGATTTAGCAGTCAAAAGTTAGAGTCATACCTCTTTAAAATAATAAGATACTAGTTTTATTAAAAAAAAACCTTTTTAAATAAACCATTAATAGACTAAAAGAAAATCCGTATTTAAATTAAAACACAACATTTTGGCGCAGCCGGTATTTCCAGAGTACAGTTTTGATACCTTTCAACAAAAATAAGTATTTTGATATTAGAAAGCTATTTTAGCTCAATTTAATTTCATTATACTGGATATTTGTTAAAAGGATTCGTTGTTGTGTATACCAGTAGTAACAACTCCTCAAGGTTTTAATGAGATATTTTAGCTGCCTTCAGCGGTATAGATATTATTAGTAAACCCGACGACGATCAAGCAAGTTGCTCTGAGCAAATGGGACCAACAAGTATGGTAAATATGGGTATTAAGAGAAGGTATATTTAAGTATGTGTTGAGGAAAATTTTTTTTTGAAGAGATATAATACTAATTAGAGTTAGGAAAATTCGTATGAGCTATATGGAGGATTTGAAAAAAAAATTACAAAAGACACAAGAGGAGACCAGGGAAATTTCTGAGCGAGTGTAGAATCTCATAAAGTACCTTAACAATACCAAAGAGTATATAGAGTTAGTAAAGCATAAAGTGAGGAGCCAGGGAAACATTACCGAATTTGAAAAGATAGATATTTTATTGGAAGAACTGCAAGTGCTACATGAACATCTACAAAGTCCAGCTATATCTAAGGAAATAGAAGAATATTTAAACGTTAACCGGATTTTGAAGCAGCAGAACGAAAGCTTAAGAAAAACCATTGAAGAAGCTGAACAACAGATTCAAGACAGCGAACAGAAGACACAAGCATTTAAAGACTTCGCGCGGCGCGTTAACCCTGACTTGACTCCGGATCAGTTGCAGCAAGTCATCGAAAATAGAAAGGTGATAGAGGAAAAGACTCAACAAATCGAAACGCTGAAGTCAAAGATACGAAACTTACAAGGGGAGACGAGGAAAGTGATTACAATTAACACCACAACAAATAGTAACAACATGACAACTTTTACCGAACTCTTGAAAAGCATATCCCATGTGGTGCCAATATTCTACGGAACTGATGGGCCAGAACTGGCAAGGGAAGCCAAGAAGTTTATTGAAGGATGTATGATAGCAAAGGATAAACTAGAAGAACCAGGTAATGTGGTCGACATAATCAAATGCATCAAAACTAGATTATCTGGAAATGCTTACTCATATTTGCACAATAAAGAGTTCACAAAAATAGAAGCCTTATGTCAGGCTATTAGAGAAAAATTTGTAAAAGGCAAAACTTTAACAGAATTGCAAGAACTAATTTTTAGCAGTAAGCAAGGTCCAACGGAGACAGCATATGAATTTGGAGAGAGACTAGAAGGACTACTTACAGATGTCACAGAACTAATTTCAGCACAATGGCAAGAAGTTTCCCATCAAAAATCTATGATAGATCATTGCAACCAATCCGCAGTAAGGAGTTACATAAGAGGCTTACGAGATCCAAGATTGATGTCAAAATTCATCGGACACGAAAACGAAAAGCTATCTGCCCTGCTGAAAATCACCAAAGATGCTCAAAATCTCTTTGGTTCTAATATGAAACCTTCAAATATCATGACAATGCATACCGAGGAACCTTTATATGATACGGTCCAGCAGTTGATAAAAGAAGTCCGACAACTATCCATGCATCAGAAGACCTGAACACTCAATCTGAATTCCATTAAACTCTCAGTACAACCAGCGTTCTCGATGCATCAAAAAGGGTCAGATAAGAATAGGGAAGGTTTTTGTAGGTATAGAATGGGGAAACGGCACGTAGATATATCAGCCAATGAGTATACAGACATCCTACAAAAACGTTGGTTGAATGATAAGCACATTGATGTTTTTTTACATTGGGTTTTGCAAAATACGTTGAAAACATCAAGGATGCAGGACGTTCACATTTTTGGATCGCAGTGGTATACTGCTATTAAAGACTGGTGCAACGGGCCTACAGAGGGAAGTACACACAGGATTAACCTCGCAACTAGGCGAATAAATATTTTTGAAAAGAGGCACATTCTGTTTCCTATTTGCGAGAACCAACATTGGATGTTAGGGATAATTTCATGGCCTAGAATAATAATCCTGGACTCATTGAGGCCTAGGTGTACTGACCATATTTTCCAAATTATAAAGAATTTTATTATAAATGAAGCAAAGAAGTACGGGATAGAAAATAGCTTTTTACATGTCCCTTTACAAAGGTTTTACCCAGATTGCACCCAGCAAGATAACATGATAGACTGTGGTATCTTTCTCCTGAAATTTGCGGAGAATGTAGCAAAAGAAATCAACAACGGACAAGTACTAGGGGGAACAAAAATGAACGTCGAAGATAGCAGGATAAATAGATCAAACATTGTGAAAGCTATGAGTAGGTGGCCGAACAAGTTCGATACAGATAACAAAACGGAAGTACCCAGGGAACACAGGGAGACTTTACAATTAGAACTATCAATGTTACAAGAAAGTTGGGAAGTAAATAGATATCTGAGAAGAATCATTAGAGTAGAAGAAAAAGACTACGTATTGATTATTGGGCGAGGAGGAAAAGAGACGATTAGGAGGCTGTAAACTAATAAATAATTGTGAAAATACAGGCTTATGTAATCATAAAATATATGTATGTATGTCTAAGGAATTTTTATAACTTTGTATATATACCTATATATATGTATATATATATATATATAGGTTTACAGTTATATGTCACATGAATTTTTGTAACTTTACATTTAGATAAGCATAAATACCACCCACAAGTTTATATAAAGGAAAAAATTTTTGAAGATTCAGAGGATAATGTATTACTAAGATTTATAAGTACTACTGCAAGCTGTGTGGTGCTTAGAAGCTGATGTTTATTTACACAAAAGTGAGGTTGGGAAGATCACGAGAGCTATATCTAATAGTGAACTTATTCAGATTTTAGGACTTCTTCTGTTGGGCATCTGGGTCACGGACGGAGAGATGACTATCGAACAACTAGAATCAGTTGACGGGTACGCAGAGATACATATGGGGCTGGTGGAAGTTGCGTCTAAATTTGAATACATTTTACATCAAATTAACATTCAACAAATAGCAGACTCCGTTAGTGAAATCCGTCTTAATACACCGAAACTGCTGCCCAGTCCCTACAGAGAACTTATCATAAAGGAAATCAGTGAGATTGAGAACGGTATTCATACACTTCTGCCGGGTCGCACGAAACGCGGGTTATTGAATATTGGAGGGAAACTGATGAAGTGGCTATATGGAACGCTAGATGATGATGACAGACAGCTGATAAATCAACATTTTGAGGTGGTTGATGCCAACGGACATCAAATAATAGAACAAACAAATCAACAAGTCCATATAAACGACAGGTTTAATTCATCTATTAACAAGATGGTGGAAGCAATCAATGAAAACAGGAGGACGCTGAACAGCTTGACTCAGACCAAGCTGGAATCAGAGGTTCAGCACTACCGCGATGTTGCGGTTTTCCAGCTATTCAAACTGATGGAAATGAAAAGCCAAGTGAAGACCGTACAGGAGTCTGTAGCATTGGCGAAAATGAAAATTTTTAATCCAGCACTTTTGACTATAGAAGAAATTCAGAAATATAGAATTAATATTGAAACCATACAAGAGATGCAGATGGGAGTGGCATTACACAGACAAAATACATTGATGTTCGTTATCAGGATACCTATCGAAACTATATTTTTAAAGAAATCCTTAATAATACCCATTCCAAATGACAGCCACTACCAAATAGATGCTGAAAGAGAATATGTGGTGCGTACTGCCAATAAGAGTTTTTGTTATAACGGTGAGAGGGATTTTAGAAGTTTGAGGCCATCGCAAAACTGTATTTTTAGAGGGAAGTGCAACCTGATCTTACATGAAGCGGAAACACTAGAATTAATAGAGGAAGGTACGCTTATAGTAAGCAACGCAGATAAAATCCCAATGTCAACTAACTGCGATGACCGACGGTCAAACCTCTCAGGGAATTTCCTTTTCTCATTTTTCAATTGCAGCATAACAATCGGAGGACAAAGTTTCATTAGCCATGTCATAGATGTAACGCAGAAGTTTCTAATATTAGGAAACAATAGAAGTGTCACCACCGCAGTCAAACCCACCCTTGAGAAACTACACATAATGCAGATTAACAACATCAACACGATCAAGGAACTTAAATTTCAATAGAATGTTTTTAATAACATTGCTTACTCCACGGTAGTAATTGTTACCATAGGCGTAATAATATTGATCGTGCTGGTGTTATACAGAAGACGCGTTCGTATAAAAGTCAAAATAAACAACGGATTCCCGGAACGTGGCCCAGAATTAAACAAAATCGTGGATACCCATCTGCAAGAACATCTTGGAACAGTCTCCACGCATACAACTCCTCAGATCACAACCACAACATAAACAGCAACCACACAGGCAAAGAAAACAGATATTTTAATAGAATTTAGGATAAGAGTATAAAATATGTAAAAGCGTTTGATCCAATTGATATACTTGGAAAATATCTATAACTAGAAATTTTTTTTCCGCCAAGGGGGGAGGGATGTTGTGAATCAGAATTGATCAACCCTCGTACCCGTACATTGCACAACTTTGTTAACGCAGCAGCAACCAGTTCATTCACTTGGTTGTTTGCTAAATTCTTTGCGTTGACAAATTGTGCAATAGTAATATTTCGTAATTGGATCAAAAGCTCAATAACATTAAACATTTTAGCAAGTTAGCATAATAATAATAGCTGTTAAGCATAATGTTGAAGTATATTAAAGTTTTGTATAAATAGTGCAGTTTTTATTAAAGAAGAGGGACTTGGATTTAGCAGTCAAAAGTTAGAGTCATACCGCTTTAAAATAATAAGATACTAGTTTTATTAAAAAAAAAAAACCTTTTTAAATAAACCATTAATAGACTAAAAGAAAATCCGTATTTAAATTAAAACACAACACAATACTAAACAAACTACAGAAACCGGCTTTGATACAGGAATAGCTAAGCTGTTATGCGCTCCTGAATCCATATCGTTAGAGGATAAGGTTCGGAGTTTTTGGGGACATACAAATCCTTGACCAAAGATCAGGCAAGAAAAGAGTGTTTGAACTTAATTTAAAATATTCAAGTTGTTTATGGCCCGTAATTCCTTAAATTTGGTTACTTTTAATGTTGGATCCCTTATCCACGTAGGAAGGAGAGTTGAACTTGATTTGTTATTGAATCAATTTAATATTGATATTACTTTTTTACAAGAAATGCATTTGCCTTTGTGGATCTATTTACTTCCAATCTAATTTCAATCGTCAGGATATCTGTGATGGACTTTCATTGATCTTAGATTTTTCTAGTAGTTACAGCGGGCTAGTTTTAGGTGGTGATCTAAATGCGAAACACATTTCTTGGGGCGATTCGGTCAATAATTTTAATGTTGAAGTGCTTTCAATTTGGCTTCAGAATCAATCTGTTTCAGTTTCAAGAGTTTGTGACTTGTATCCCACCTACCCGAGTGGTTCGTCGCATTTAAATCACTTCATAGTTAGCAATGACATTTTGGACATTTACCACCCGAATTACAAAACATTTACACTACTTACATTATCCGATCATATTCCTTTGGGATTACGTATAAATTTGTCGTCGTTTATTTATTTTTTGAAACCACCTTGCCATTTTGTATAGTACAGGGATACAAATTGGAACACATTTAAAGTTGATATCGGACGATGAAATATACCACTTTCTTGAAGAATTCAATTCTTCTCTAAGTTTTGTAACGCGAGCTCATTCCACACGGTTGGAAGGTAGAAATAGGAAATTTTTTGATTCGGATAAATTGAAAAGAATGCTCAAGATTAAATATGACTGGCAAAGCGATTTGAAAAGACTGTTTACTAGGACCTTGAACAGACAACATCCTCAATATTTGCTTGTTTCCAAACAAATCGATCTAATCAAAGAACAAATTGTACAAAGAACAATGACCAATTGAAGGAAATTAAGCCTGGTCCATGGGCTTATAAGAGAATTTTTAAGATTATCGGAAATATGAAGCGTTCTTACGTTAGAGATATTTCTGCAAACGGTGTTAAAACAACAGAGTTGGATAATAAGCTATCGGTTCTTAAAAATCATTTTGCAACTGTTTTTCAAGGTTCTGCTCCAAATAGAGATATTTCGGAAATAACTAACGCTATCAACAATACGATTTCTCAAATTCCAGATTTTATTTCTTTTAATGACGATAATACATCATTAAACAATTTCGGGAACTCGAAGCTAATAAATTTATGTTATCTGTCGGATATCTGTAAGGTTCTTAATAACAAAAAATCATGTGGTGTCGATAATGTATCTAATTTTATAATAACAAAACTTCCAATTAAGGATTTTGCGTACCTCACTATATTGTTCAATAACTGTTTAAATAATTGTTATTTTCCACGTGAATCGCTTCAGTTTCCTTCAGATAGTTCCTATTCCGAAACAAAGGAATTCTTGTGACATAAATAATTTTAGGCCAATTTCATTGCTTTCCAATCTGAGTAAGTTATTTGAGAGAATAGTGCGAGTGAAAATGGATATTGGCTTGAATGGCTCTTATATTCCTCAGGAACAATTTGGTTTCAAAAAGGGTAACTGTACGGTGCACGCTCTTTTGAAACTTCACACTGATGTCATTCAGAACTTAAAAGAACGTCGGTGTACTGTAGCTGTGTCTCTTGATGTCGAAAAAGCTTTTGACAAGGCATACGATAATGGTATATTATACAAAATGAGTAGAATAGGATTTAGTCCACCTATCATTAAACTCTTTCACAGCTTTTTTGATGACAGAAGATTCTGCGTGCAGATTGCTGATATAATATCAAGTCAAGGTGAGGTTTCTTGTGGTGTTCCACAAGGTTCTGTGTTGGCTCCTCATTTGTACAACATTTTTATACATGATTTTCCCATGATTTTAACAACTCTAGAGGTATACTTTTTGCTGATGACTCGATCCTTTATGCTCACGATGAGTCTCCACTTGTTACACTCCAACGTTTATCTTCGCACCTCAGAAATGTTGATGAATTTTACACTCATTGGGGTATAGGAATTAATGCCTCGAAGAGCAATCCAATATGTATACGGAATGCTTCCGTGAAGTGTAAATATGCTGTTGTTCCGGAGAGTAAAAATTTGAAACTATCCTTGAATGGCGACGATATCGAATTTAAAGATAGCATAAAATACCTGGGGGTCAACTTTCATAAGCTGTTGAAATTTAACAAACATGCATTTATTTTATAACCTAGATAAGGCAAATCGAGTTAAAGGAGCCTTTGCTAGACTTTTTAATAGTAAGTTTTTACCGGAAAACGCTAAATTACTTTTGTATAAAGTAAGTATAAAGCCAATTCTTCCTTATGCTTTTCCGATATGGTTTAACATTTTAAAAACAGTGATGAAAAGAATGGAAATTTTCGAACGTCATATTGTACGGAAATGCATAGAGAGGAACCATAAGTCTTTGAACAGGAGATTTTCGAATAACTATGCATATAAAAGGGCGAAAGTGTCCCGTATATCTCTTTATGCTCATGATCTAATGGAAAATTTTATCAGAAAACTGACTTATTTTGAAGGCAGTGTTATTCATGATGTTCTATCTGGCGAGAGAGAGTTTAATTAGTCAAACACACAATACGTTTCCAGTATTGGAATTTTGCAGGAGCATTCTGGTCAAAACTTCTACTCACGTATTACTCCCTGCATTCACAGGGCGTAACTTTTTTTTATAATTATTTATTTGTTTTTTTCAATAATACTCTATAGTTTTAATTTCTCTCTAAAAATGTATGTTGGCAAATCCTGTAATATGAAAAAATTTAAGTCTCAATAAATATAACTAACCTGATTTATATACATATGTACATAAATTTAAAAATATGCAGACTTTTATTCCTTTTTGTTTTGTGTATGTACTTGAAGAGCATTTCTTTAATAACTTTCAACATGTTTTATGCATTTTTTATTAATAATAAATAGAACGTTGAATTTAGAATAAAAAATGTCTGAATTAAGAATAAAAAATTTCTCTCGTCTTTATAAAAAACGATTTAGGATCTTTTTCCTCCAGCTCCTGGCAACACTGTTGAAGAGCAAAAAAAGGAAATTCAAATCTAAAAAAATAATGGCGCAACTTTTTCTTTTTGGGTCTAAAATTAGAGATTCGAAATTTTATAGTGGTATAAAACAACTCGAATAACTCGAATAATTCAAAAAATTTTAAAATAATTGTTTGATTTAATATTTTTATTATATTAATAAACAAAACAATAAAACAAGTACATATGTAGTTAAAACTAAATAATAAAATAACAATTCAATTGTACTACGCAGTTTAGATGTTTGCTTCATAAAGGGCATTTCACACTATAATTCTTTGTATTAAGACTTCTCAAAAGCTGTAATAATACGTGCAAGTGCGATAGTTTGAAAGCAAAATATTACTAAAATGACAAATAATATGATAATAAATTTGACATACCATAAGACTTTACCATTTTTAGAAATTTTACTAAACGATACGATTTCTCATTTGATCAGGGTTGAATTTTCGTAAAAGCAAATTGAACAGTCGATGTTTCGCCGCCTATAACTTGCCGTCTCTGATATTTTTTTTGTCATACACATGTTCAACATTTGGAATGTGTGTCACACCATGTCTCAAAATTAATGAAATTTTGTGTTATTTAATGTTGTAATTTGATATAAAGTATATATCGTTAGCTAAAATGCAAAAAGGCGTGTTTTTACAGGAGAATCAAAAAACTTTGTAAAATTACGATTATAAACATTTTTAACGATGTTTTTTCTTATTTCATATTAAACATACCGACAATTTTATTTTTAATCCAAAAAAATGTTTTTAATTATTTGAAGAGTTATGTTAGATACGCATTTTTGACTTCTGTTTTTCTGAACACAAAAAGACGTATCTACAACAAATAAGTTTAAACATATAGTTGAAGTATTTTGTAAAATATAAAATGTCTATTTTCGCCTTAAAGAAGGTATAGGGTGTTTTTTTAAGCTAGATAGAACTTTAAATTGTAAAAAGTAACACAAAAAATTAAATTTTGATGAAACATGTTTTTTTATTTGTTTCAGTATACTCTGACAAATCATCATGAATAGACTCACGCTTGAACAACGCTACGAAATTATCCAAATTTACTTTGAAAATCAGTCGTCGTTATTTTCGTTGTTTTATCGCAAAATCGACTTATTGAAATCAAATTTGGCGATAAGTTGATTTCGAGAAATGGACCTGTCAATTGGCCTCCAAGGTCGTGCGATTTGACACCTCTCGATTATTTCCTGTGGGGCTACGAGAAGTCACTGGTTTATGCTGATAAACCAGCAACAATTGACGCCTTGGAGGCCAGCATTGTTCGTGTTATTCGTGACATACGGCCAGCAGTGCTCGAAAAAGTGGCCCAAAATTGGACGTCCAGAATGCGCTTCGTCAAGAACAGCCGCGGTGCCCATATGCCCGAAATCATTTTCAAATGTTAATGTCACGTATTGATCTTTCGAATAAAAAAAAATTTCGATTACAATTTAATTTTTTGTGTTATTTTTTACAATTTCAAGTTCTATCGGGCTTAAAAAAACACCCTATTTGCAAAGCTTCACTATTCCGCTTTTTGTGTTTTTGCACAATTTGAAAAGGTACATTTTTAGGAATGCAACTATGTATTTAACCCGATTTTTTGCATTACTAGTCATTGCTTTGTACAGTATTAAAAATTTAGCAACAATATATTATGAATCAATTTTAAATGGAACAATCTAGTTTTGACGGGGATGATTGGAATAATCTAGTTTTGTATTGTGCTCTAGAGGAATTATAATGGTTTGATTCAAACCACTGTGGAGTAATCTAATTTTGCTGAAACTAAATAGGTATGGGAAATCTTATTTTGAATTCAAATAACAAGATGAACCTCAGATTATTTATTTATTTATTTGTTTATTTATTTATTTATTTTTATTTATTTATTTATTTATTTATTTATTTATTTATTTATTTATTTATTTATTTATTTATTTATTTATTTATTTATTTATTTATTTACTCATTTACTTATTTATTTTTTTCCACTTTGACAATCTTTATCAACATATTTTGCATTTAGATTGCTGCCTGTTTTTAGAAAATGAAAAGGAAATTGTGAGTGAAAATTTATATTGAAAATAAAAGTAAATTTTTGTATTTTATTGTTTTAAATATTCATTCGCAGTAACAAGTTGATTTTCATTTCCTTAAAATAGGCTTTTTACAACATGACATATAACCTAAGTTTTAAAATACCTTTTTAATTGGAAATGGAACAATGAATGATAATAATGTTCACTCACTACCATTTACGATGACAAGGAATAAAACATAATCATGCACGACTTTGTTTCTAACAGCTCAGTGAGATCAGTGATAAAATATAAATAAAATGTTCACAAAAAAATTTTAGCAATGAAAATGTACTGCCATATATAGTAAATTTACCTGTAAAGCAATAAGAATTGTTATAGTGAAAAAATTGTCTGCTTTTTGGTATAAAATAAAAATTTCCGTTTTAAAATTTATATTGAAATGACAATAAATGAATTCAAAATTATATTTGTTACAAACGCCCAACGGAAAATTTTTATATTAATTTCAGAAACAGGCAGTAAAACAATACAAAATCTTTTTAGTCAAGAAACAATCCTCACGCTCACGGTTGTTAGGTCACCTGTAATAAAATAAGAACTCGAATCATATTCGAAAAGTTTGCATGTTTTGAAAAAAGCATTACTAAAAAATTACGATACAAAACATTTTTAAGTTTAACCAGCCCTTTTATAAATCACAAATAAAACTACAATTCATTAATCACTTTAAAAATATTACACGATTAAAGCGAATTTGACATTAGGTTACGATATTTACACGAGTGAGAATAAATTGTTGAATTATGCAGTGAATTCCATTACGCACAAGTGGTAAAATAAAAACAAAATGAATGAATATAAAACAAAGCTGAACAAATGTGGGTTTAGATTTATTAATCATCATTGAATTAGCATCGGAATATTAATGGTCCCAATTTATGCTTTTTTGCAAGTACGAGCGATCTTTTATACACATATGTACATACTTAGTTTTATGCATTTAAAGTGCAGTACAGATGGGGAAACTTGTCAGCAATAAATCACTTTTATTATTCGTTCAACACAAAGCAAAAAACACATGTTTGAAATAAATATGTAAGTATGTAATCATTTGCTTTCATTTGATATTATAATAGAGTGTACATACATACATATGTACATATGAATGTTTGCTAGATTTGTGAAACAGTGATACTTGAAGTTATAAATGCATTTAGGCACATAATACATTAATTACATCAGTTAATTATTTGCGCTAAATAATTATTTTAGACTTAATGGTCTAAAAATGATAAATTGATTTTGAAAATACTCCGTTGAGTGTTCATGTATTAAACAATTTTGAAAATTTTGATTAATTTACATTTAGGTTTGTCGTATGATTTTTAAAAGGTTACTTACACTTGATCAGAAAAGAAGTAGGAGTGCTATATTCTGCTGCGCCGAGTTTTATGTACCGTACAGTTGTGTATGTCTCAGGCCACCATACTTTTTAGAGAAACAAGTGTTGCCACCCTATTGTTTTTATGTTTTTGTGTGAGAGGTTTAGTGTGTGTGAAGATTTATATATTAGACATCAAGCTGATAAAATTCTTGAAAATTCAGCTTGGAATCGTGTTTTATCAATAGATTATAGTGTTGCAGAAAAATCATTTACAAATATTGTTACTAACGCAATGAAAGACAAAACAAAATTCGGTATGGGCATGGAAAAAATTAAAAATGCTAAAAAACCAAATTAAATAGAAACAAATTGTGCAGTACATCAATTAGAGCCTCAACAAAAATATGAGGAAAAACCTATAGATATTAACTCTGCCATTCGAATCTAGGCACAAATATATATGTAAATGAATTTTAATACATTTACCTGTGGTCATTTATGTCTTAATGAAATAACTGAAAAATTAAATAAAAACGCAATCATATATATTTTACAAAACTCTTGAATGGTTTTTTATTTATAATTTACTATACGGAATTAATTTATTTTACTGTCAAATGGGATATTACAATTAAAAATTCCTCTATCTCATTCTCAAGAATTAAGTTTCGCTCTCCTTTTCTACCTAAGAGATATGATCCACTCGACATATCCCTAATTTCTTCATCTGTAAGAGTATTGTATTGTCTAGGCAGAAACATTATATTGTTTTCCAACTCAAATTTTAGTGTTGGTGCATATTTTGTTGTCACCCGTGTTATATTTTTAATAGGATATTTAATTGTTGTTTCGAGGTCCTTTATGTGAATTAAACTTTTGTTGTTCAGAGAATTAAATTTTGATGTTAGATTTTTTGTGGAGTCCATTTTTATATTAAGTTCTTATCACTTTGAATCTTTAATTGAAAATGATATTAAAAGTAGCGATGATGACTACAAGAAGGCTAACCGTAAATATTTATGGTGAAATAGTGAATAAGTGGGGGAGAGTAATATGGAGAGAGAGAGATAGGATAATATATTAATATGAATCTTTCCTTTCTTATAATAATATAAAAGTGGTATAAAGAGAGAAGGAAATAATACATGTGTATTTGTTTTACTTGGTGTGTTGGTGTTGGTAAGGAGCGAGGGAAATATTTTGTTGACATAGAATTTGTGGATATCTGTTTATTTTAGATCTGTCGTCATCACGTCGTCGCATGGTGTGTGTATGTGTGTTTGTTTACTTGACTGTGTACATTCGTTTAAATTCGTTTATAAGCCTCACCGCTTATAGTAGAATTAGCGATTTAGTCCAAAATGTTAAATTTTCTAGCATAAACAAATAAAATACCTGCAAAATATTTTTTATATAGTCCATTAGCGCTATGATCCATTTTCGCTTAAATTTCACCTGCATGTGGTGTGAAAAAGCTGAATTTCATGCAAGTTATTAAAGATACATACATATATTCCAAAATGCAAATTTATTAAAATGTTTCATAGACATAAAACAAGCAAAAAAATGCAACAAATGCAGATATAATTTGAAACTTTAATCGCAAACCATTATCTTGATGTGAAAAGAGATTGAGATTAACGTTTATGGCCAGTTTATGACTTCATATTTAAATACGCATTTAGTTAATTTTTATTTAAATTTAAGTTGCATTTAAATACAGTTTCAGTTTTTCAGTGTTAAATAATTGTTTGTATTTAATTACGATAAAAATGTGGCAGCATCACGAAATTCTCTCAATATTTTTGGAGAAACAGCTGTTGAACAAAATTAAAGAAAAATTTCTAATGTGGATTCTTTTTCAGGCTGAAAATAACAACAATAATAGGTCGCTTCAATGTTTTAAAAGTGTAGAACAATTAAGAAAGAAGATATAATAGAATAATATTAATAAAAGAAGTCCAAATTGCACCCCAAAAGATGTTGATTTTTCAATGGCCGCAAATTTTTTGTTTACTTTGTTGCGCGAAACAACAACAAGGTAGCAAAACCATATGTTTGTGTGTGTATGTATGTATGTGTGCACAACTTTAATACAACTTTAATCAGCATGGTTGGTCATTTAAATATTATTTAGTAAGTTTCATTTAAGTTTGTTCTGCCAAAATGAATTTCGTATTTAAATAGAACTTAAATATAAATACCACTTAAATACGAAGTCATAAACTGGCCCTTAGTATCAGATAAAACCATTTTGATTGTTTCGATAATATAACATAAGCGCAAGAACAAATACAATTCATTATATGTTTTTAGTTAATAAAGAAAAAATTACAAAGACTTCAATTTAGTACTGTGGAAGTCAAAAAATTACTATTTAAAATATATTTTTGTACTGAAGAAAAATTTAAGTTTCCATCACTGATTTCAGAACATGGGAGTTATTACATATTAGAGATAGGCAACACTCACGTGATTTGCGTGAATCACCCGTGATCATTACTCCTGAAAATTCTTTTTATTATGAAAGTAATGCTGGAACAATTATCCATCAGACTAGCAGAACAGATCAGTACTGATTTAACGTCGCTACACCACCTAATCACCGTTATTTGATCGAACTTACCATTTTTACGGTGGATACTAATGACTAGGAATATCAACTATATAATCGCATTATTTAACAAGTTAGAATACGAAAATTGCTTCTATTCATTTCTACAAGTTAAATCAACTTCGGTTAGTGTAGGATTCCCATATCTGATGATTGATTATTCCCTATTTCATTTCAGTTTTTCATTTATGTATGTTTACTTGGTTTTTGTCTTTTATAATTGAATTTCTTAATTCAACCAAATGTTACAACGTAAACATGGAGTTTGACGGTTTCATAGTTTTAAATATTAATGTATGCGCGTAATTAGTTGAACCGTTTTTGGTTTATGTTGAAAGGAATTGTTTAAATCAAGTAAAAATTTGACTTTACACATTTCTTTTTTAATTAAAATTTATTTTTGATTAAAATATATTTATCTAAAAAGTATTATTGAACCAATTTATTTATCAGACAAGCACAACGGACCAGTAATAATAATAATTTTTTTTAATAATCTAAATTTTTTTTCGTGAGTATTTCGTGAGCTTGACTTTTCGTTATTATGACCAACTTTTTTTCCACTCGCGTGATCGTGTATGAACGGGAGCCAAAAATATATAGTCGTGAATGAGTAAAATTTTTTTATTGTGAGATTGCATGATCGTGAGTGAAAAGTCACTCACGATCCCAACTCTAGCACATATAAACGCAACTTTTGACATTACACATGGAGTCGGCCATTAAAAAACACAACGCTAAAAAAAATCAGCTGGATTATTAAACAGACCTGTATTATTGGATCATCGTATTACTCGTAAGCATTCGTTTATCGCATTAGTACTTAGGAAAAATTCAATTATCGTATATTTAAGCTAAATTCATCATGTGATAAAATGTATTTAAAAGCTATTATAAGAAAATTTTATTTAAAATATATTATAAAATAAATAAATTCTTTTTTATGCTAACTTTTTGCATATTTCATTACCTTCTAAAACCCCCACACGCATTAACCTTCAAAAAAACCATGACACATTGGAAAAACCTAAAATCATATAAAAAAATCCCCAAATGATAAATAGAAAATCTACTTGCATATAAAAACTCATTGTATATAAAAATAATTATTTTGTCTTACGTGCATACATAATAGAATTACATACATAAATATGTAAAATATTCTTTCATATACATAAATAACTTTACGAACTAAAGCCGAAAATTAAAAATCTAATTAATAAAAACAAAAACAGTTCCAAATAAATTAATGTTAAAGAAATGTATTATATTAGAATCCATAATAATAAATTGTAGTTATTGTCACTCATTTTTTATCATCAGAATATATATGATTGTCGATGAATCTAGAAAATGCTCCAAACTGGCCCCTTATTAAACTTTTATCTTAATTCAATAAAAAACAACATGTCTTTTTAATTTTTTTCAATGTATGTACATATAGCTTATGCAAATCTTTAATTTTTTCTTTGTTATTAAAGTAACAGTTTTCTATATAAGAGGAAAGAGCCTTTTAAAAAGCATTACTAATTCCTATTTGTATATGTACATGCATATATGTAATTCATAATTTCACAAGCTTTTGATCTTAAAATAAATAATAATACATAAAACAAGCACTAAATCATCAACACGCCTAAAATCGTCAAACCTACGACAAATCATCAAATCTGGCAGCCGCGGCTGCAGTGAATGTTGTAGAGAAAATACACAATTGTATGTATATCAAATAAATATGCCGCGAATGTTGTTGTTGCGAGCTGATCGTAACACCATGTCGTGTTAGTTGAATACAAATACTGAGTAAGAAATTAGAAAAAAAACAAGAAACTTTGTTTTGAGTGGTTGTGACATTGTATTTACTTTTTTCTGCGCTCTTACTTATTTCTGCAATCAACACATGTACAAGTATAAAGTTATTGTGTGTATGAACGAGCTAAAAAACAAATCAATAAAAGCGGGTGCTTAAAAGTATCCGAGCCAAAAATTACTTAGTAAAAAGCAAGTGGGCTGCGGGTATTATGTATTGTTGCAGATGTCTGATACACACATTCAAAATAATCATAGTATGTATGTATATAAAAATAGCAGCGCAAACAACCACGTATATGCAGGCACACACAAAATCTTTGACACTGATACATAAAAAACAATAGGGTGGTAGCACTGGCTTCCGCTGCTATCAGCATAGTCGCGTATGGCTTAGACCACCATTTCCTATCTACTTTTGTCGATGTTCAAATTAAAAAAATATAAAAATTTATCTAAATTAAAAAAATATACTACATGTATGTACACATATAAAAAATTTACCCAAAGTCTACTGCTATTACAGTTAGTCGGATTTTTTTTCTTAATTTCTTAAATCAAATTCTTGTTCCTAAATATTTTTCATTGCTATATTTATCTTGTCGAATGCTTAACCACACTTAGTTAATTTATGTGAAATCATTAAAAAAAATGCTTAAAGAAAATATTAACAAAGCTATAATTGAAATACGAGTAGATCTTACTGGAATTTATGAAAACCTTAACCTCTTCTAGAAATATAATAAACATTGTGTTTTTGTTCAATATACTTAGCAGCCTATTTTTTCTATTTTAGTGGATTTGTTCATAAAATAAAAAAAATTTACATAAGGCCAAAAATTTGCAATCAAAGATCATAAAACTACATTAAGATCATAAATTTGCGAGTATTAAAAACCAAAGACCATGTAACAAGTGTAAAGCTAACAAAAATTTGAAAAAAAATCTGAAAAACAAAATAATTGGAATCTTGAGTACTTTTTTTAACAAAAAAAAACTGCAACTCAAAGATTTATTTGTCCTTCTGTCAATGGTCAACAGAAAAACAATAAATTTCTGTAAATATTTTGTTCTTAGTTGAATGCAAATTAATGATAAAAAAATGATAAAGTCAATGTTTGCCATCATCACGAGGGTGAATCTAGAAGGAATGTTATATGTTATACTATATTTAGCAAATATTCATATTCCATTTACCTCCATTTTACAAAATTATATGTACATATGTATATTAAATATGTCATGTATGTATGTATGGTTGCATAAAATTTGCACAGAAACAGGTTATATACTTATTTCGTGAAAAATTTTGCAATTATGACCCCACCTTAAGTTTGCGAGCAATAAAAAATCACAAATAGTGACTAAAAATCTTTATATTACGATAAAATTAAAAAAAAATAAAATTTGCACGTAAGTACATATATGTTCTTCTTAAACAGAGAAAAACTGAAGTAAGAAAATTCAATTTATGTTTCCTATTCATTTCTCGAGAAATTAAAACTCTAAAAATTTTTCAATATTACTTCAGACTTGCAGACATATGTACATTGTACATACATATATGTATGTGGATTACTAATAACTAGTGTTTCCTATGACCGACGCAATTGGCCATGTTCCAGAATTAAATATTAATGCGTTATTCACAAACGATTAATAAAGTTAATGTGTGCATTAAAACCGGGTTTCCCATATAAAAATCAAACATTAAACCTACTATAAATTTATTAATAGTTTGTGAATAAGGGCATAAACAATTACAAAAATACATACGATAAAAAAAGATTATAAATGAACGACCTAAAACATATGTGCTCTCTCTCTCTCTTATTACAAATCACATATAGATGTAAAGAAAAAGCTCATTCTCATTTCTATGCAAAAGAAAATTGGACAAACACACATTCAAAATTTGTATATTTTTCAACTTGAAGCTGATACTGCATGTGTAATAAGTGTGTAGTTTAGTTGCAACTTTAAACGCTTATAGCTCCCAAAATACTATACTGATTTAAATAAAATTAAAATTGTGGACATCTATGTAAAGAAACCTTTAAAAACGTATAAATTTTTTCAAAATCCATTCAGTATTATGGGCGTAAAAGGGATCTGAAAAACATGTTTGCCTATTAATTTTATAGATAGATATAATAATATAATGCCGTGCTTGTCGTTTTGAACAATTAAATATTCAATAATAAGTTTTTCAGAAAACAACTAACTGCAAACTAGATGAACGAACAGACAAACGTCCATTCAATAAGGTATGGAGTATATTGGTATTCAAATAATCTGTTACTCGCTCTATTAATTATCGGTGTTTTTGGTATGATCGGTTAACCTATTAACAAATATTTTTTAATTAACTTCAATAAATAAAAATAAGTAAATTAAAAAAATTTTATGTCACCTAAACGACGACTAAATGTATAAAGATTGTAAAGACAGGCTCTTCGTGTATTTATTTGAATAAATATGTTAATGAATTCTATTATTTGATATCGAATCCTTTGTTTATTTTGAAGCAAAAACTTAAAATTATATCTTATGTTTTTACAATTCATTTAAACCTTCCACTTTTTTTACGAATCGCGTAATGTATTAAAATTAAATACAAAAATTTTTGGTGCTTTTTCTCCCTTAGTGGGTTCTTTCTAGATATTTCTAGAGGTCTACTGAAGATTTGGCATAACCACCAATGAAATGAAAAGCTGAACCGTCAACAAACAAATTATTTTGAAGTAAGATATCGAGACATATCTCGAATAATAAATTTACTAAATACAGAAATTATGTATTATTATTTTTAGATTTTGTTTGTAAACAAACCACAAAATAACAAAGTTAACATTTATATTGTTTGCTGGGAGGTTACTAAGAATCTGTCAAAACAACAATATAAAAGGGTTGTTTTATATTACAGCTTATAACTAAACACCCAGCAAACAATTAAATGTTTTTATTTTAAATGCACCTTCCTGTTAATAAGTAGCATGTCCAAGTACATAGAATCTTTATTTTCAATCGCAAACAAAATTTAACAGTTAAAGAAAGATAAGCTGTCGAAGTTAGTGTGCTTTATAATTAATATACCATGGATAGAGCCATTCTCTATTTTTGTCGCCATATTTATCTTGCGACGTATTTGAAAACTATTATTTTTTACTCATAAATTGTGATACTATTTTTTGTAAATCCAAATTCTTTGTTTACTTTTTATTTTCTTGTAGTTCTCCAAAAGTTCCAAAACGCTTTCCTGTATTTTTCTTATAAACATAACGAATAAATGCTAGTTGCGGCAGGCAAATCCCGATAGAGTTAATAATGGCACTATTCGAGCTATGCTAAATGCCGAGCCCCTAGAAAATAAAATCGATAAGAGCAGGATGTCCGATGACCACATACCAAAACAAGTATTTGAAGTCTGAGCAGTGGGCTCACTTGCTAGGGGTGAAGAAGAATTGCATGGCTTGTATTATTGTGTTATTATTTTTATATTATATATATATAAAGAGTGTTTTCATCCCCAGTGAACAAAATGAATTATTGGGGTAATACCAATTTTGTAGAAAATTCCAAGAAGCTTAAAATCTCTAATGGAATGTCTGGGAATCTGGGAAAATACTCACCACAAACGGGATGGATGTGGACCTTTGGATAGGAGGGGATACCTAGATCTTCAAATAAATAAAAGAAAAATGCAAGCAATGGTTTCAATGGAAAATTAACTTACATTTTATTGAATTCAGTGGTTATGTATGTATAAATACATATGTATTTGGGGACCAAGAGAGATAGGTCTTATCAACGTGAAGGTTATACAAAGAATCAAAATGACTTGAAAATTATTACAATAATTTGGCGCTATCGCTTACAAGAAATCATAATTATTACAATACAGAAAATGTAATTTACAAGGACTGTTATACAGACGGAGTTGGAAAAATTCTTAGTAATTAAATTTAAATAGGAATGTTGGTAATTCATGCATTTTAAATTCTTCAATAAAAAACTTTCAGTATACAAAAATTCAATATAATTCAAAAAAAAAAAAATAATATATATAATATATATATATTATATATATATATATTATATATATATATTATATATAAAGTAGCAAAGAACCTGTTTAAATACCCAGAGAACTTTAAATTGAAAAAAACAGAAAAATTGTGATGAGTAATTGGTTTCATTTGAAAGGTAATTCTTTGCTATAAGTGCTTGAATATGGCTTGCCCTTGTGGCCGCCGTGTTTGCCGCGTAGTTGTAACAACCTGTATGTCCAATTTGTATGCACCTTTCGCAACAATTGCAGCCGTATTTCTTCAATAACTCGATAAATGCTGTGTTCCAAGTGTCTTGAATAAGATCACACGATCTGAACAAAACTACGTAACTTTTCTTATATTTTTCAATTTATTTTTTGTAATATTTTTTAAATTACAACAATGAGTAAACTATCGTCTAGCGTGAATCTATTCACTATAAAATGGCAAACCAAGTTAACTACAAAGCAACTGTGAAGTGTTAAATAGATTGTCAAACATAGTACTGCTGCCAATTCAAATATTTATCGGGCTTAAAAAAACACTTTTTGTATATATGGTTTGTATCTGAGCTAAAATTAATGAAATTTCTTAAATAATTTTATTAGGAATTACATTTGATATCAATAAATTGTCTAGTATATTTAGTTCTTTGTTCTTAATACATTCGGAATATAGAGCTGACTTATATAATAGTACTTGTAATTGATAAAAATCTGTTTTCTGTAGATTAATATCACTGTTGTACAGTAAAAAGCATCCGAAATAATTTAAACTAATTAATGCTCGTCTGCTCATGTTGAACAAGAGTTAATAGGTAAAATTCATTTAAAATGATTTACTTGATGGAAAAAAGCTCTGGTAGAAACATCCTGATAGAGAAGCAATTAAAACTCTATAATAAATATCTGTTGGAATCGCAATTAAAATCATTTTGGAGGAAATAAACAGCGGAAGATGGATAATTGTGGAGATTACGTATATTAACTACTCGTAGATTATTCATTTATTTGATTTCTGATTTTGTTCGAGTAAGGAATTAATTGATTTTGGGATTTTAAAATTGCTCGATTAAAAAGAAAGTACAAATAATTGTATCCAATGGAAGAAATATTTATGAATGTTGGATTTGATGCTTTTATTATATAAATAAACAAAAAAATTAATAAATTAAACAAAAAAAGTAGTTAAAAACAAACAATAAAATTTGTACTACACATAAAGTTCTAAAACTTTTAAAAATTAATAGTATATCAAAAATTATGTTTAAAGAAAAATTGTTGACGAGATTTGAATCAAATTTCTTAAAACAGTCTTTTAAAAATAGTATACAACTTAGATGTTTCTTTCTTAAACAGTTTTTTTGTTTTGATTTAATAAAACTTGACGTTGAAAACACTATTTCACTTAAAGTTGATGTTGCCGATGCCGGTAGGATTGCATTAAAAAGATTTTCTAGTTTTTCTGATATTTTATTTGTCTTATCTAAATATATGAAAGCATCTATTATTCTGATACAGTTCGTGATAGATATTTTATTGAAAAAATTACACATAAAATAAAATAAGTAAAGAAATGAAGTGACATACATATATAGTCTCGTTTTACATATAAGTTTAACGGATATTAATTAAGCGTAAAACTGATAAGTTTTGCATGATAAACGTCAAACTAAATATAAAAAATTTGCGAGTTTAGTATTTGGCATTTGTTACGTATGGAATTTGTCACATATCCAAAAAGACACTAAAATACATTTAATAGTATGTGTAATGAAGATAAGTTCAGAAAGCAATAACATATTATTTATTTTTAATGAATTTAAATAACCAGTTTGAAATTAAAAAAAAAATTGTTCTATTAAAAAAAGACGAATTTGCTAAGAAAATCATTACAGTCGATTAATTGACATCAATTGTTCGAGTTATTCTTTAATCGAAATTAACTCTTTTTCATTATTCGATCAAATAATGGAAAAACTTTACTCGATTAATCCAACAAATATTAATCGAGAGGATACTCTATTATTAACTACGGTAGTGCGAATGCACTTGTGCATTTTAATCGCTGCTGATACTTTTGTTGCAGAATAGCTACTTAGATAAGAAAAACATTTTCAAGTTATTCTTAATCTTAATACAATTCAACAACCTTTTTAATTAGCCCACCGTATTTACCTGCAATAAGTAGTATGGTAGCCAAGTACACAGCAAATATAAAATTTAACGAAGATTAAAGAGATGCTGCACACTTAACAATCCATGAAGCATTCAAAACAAACCGGAAGTATGTAAAATTTTATTGATTTCGTTCTAATACGAAATGATGTTTTGACAGATTACAACGCGCATGTGGCACTTTTATACCGCTATACTTACTATATGTGTATTTTTCTGATTCTTTGTAAGTTAAAAATTGTATTCTTCAAGTTGTTGCATTGTTAAACAGCGCACACATACGAATACACTGTTGTTAAGTACGAGTACAAACATTTTATCTTAGAATGTGTGTTTGTGTAATTGCATAATTATGCAAAAATTCTTTTTCAATTTAAGTTTTTGTGTATCTTTTTAAATGGGTTTTGCTAAGAGATTCGTTTTATATAAATACACGTACTCTTTGAATATCAACAATTAGTTTAACTGGAGGATTTACTGCGAAATTAACGCAAACGCTTTTCAGCGACTGTTTTCTAAATACTTTAAAAATCGTCATTTAGATACTCAAGTCACCGTGAGAGCTATCTTCGTGTTTAGTCGAGCGTGAAATAAGTATTTGATACTTTGAGATTTGTTCAATTAATAAAATTTTTACTTCAGTTTCGATTGAAACGACAGTCGGAGTTAACAAGTACACCAACACTAAGTGATAAAAGTGCAATTAAACGGAAATTTTGTTTTCGCAATTAGCCAGTGAATTTATTTGAGAATTCTGTTTTAATTTTTAATAATTAGAATTGACATTTCTCACGCATTGCTAATGGATAGAATAAAATATCGGGTATATTATAAAATAAGCATATTTAAATGTTAATATTGAGTTAAAATATATTTTTTCGATAAAAAAGTTTTATTTCTGAAATGAAAGAATTTGTTTATTGTGATTTTAAACACTTTTACTTTGGAATCAGAATTTATTTTAGCTCATCTTGTTTTTTCTATCTGACAGAACTTTTCTAATTTGTTTACGAAATATGCATTTCATGTTCATGCAACAAAAAAGAGTACTATGATATTGGAGAGTGTGTAACTGGTCGCCTGTCTATGACATTGTAGTTCCAAACGGTTGAACCGATTTCGATTTAGCTTTTAAAGGTGACTTGATCGACAGTGGTTTTAGCTTTTATTTAAGATAATCCGTTCAGTTGTTTGTTTGTTCAGTTGAAGTTTTTAGATAAAAATGTATTAGATGAAGAAGTCTTTGAGCACGTAGAAGCCAAGATTTGTGAAATGTAAAAAGTTTCATTTGTTGTGGGTTGAGGTAGTCCACATACATTTCATTGGTGCTTATGTCCCAATTTACATTTATTTCTAATATATTTAGTAAGTGCAATGTGAAATAATTTTGAAACTATCTTCAAGGTGCTCAAGTTAACGCAACTTTAACTGAAGATTAGCAAGTAAAGTGAGAAAAAGTAAAAAAACAAAACCAATTGGTTGATTATTGAGTTCTTGTTACAACTTTGTTATTGTTTAAACTTTTCATTTATTTTAATGAAGGTTAAATAAAATTTAAGCGCAAAGTTTTAAATAAAAACCGAGAAATCAAAAAAGCTTAAAAGCTCTACACCAAAAAATATTTTTTCGTTTTTTAGCTGATATAAGAGAAATGTGGCAACCAAAAAAATGTCTGAATAACAAACAAGACGACTCTAACTGACACATGATCAAAAGTTAAAATTATATAGAACCTCACATGTGGACTATTTAATGGGCAAAAATTACAGCGAGAAATGCATAACCCTGACGTATAGCGACATTATAGGATAAATTGGCCGGATGGTATTCCAGCACTGGTCTTGAAGTAGTGCTCTTCGACGCTAGCGGTTCTGTTAGCTATCCTTTTCACTACATTGTACCATGCTGGTGAATTTCCAATGTGTTGGAAGGTTGCTAATGTAACGCTAATCCCCAAAAAAGGAGAGGCTAACAACCCTGAAAACTGCAATTTGTTCTGCACTTTCCAAAGTTATGGAAAGTATGGTAAACTTCCATCTTGTGAGGTATTTAGAGTCCAACAGATTACTTAGCGACCACCAGTATGGATTCCGTAGGGGTCGCTCTACGAGAGACCTACTGGCACTCCTTTTGGAACGATGGTGTCATTCTATTCACCATTTTGGCGAAAGTAAGGTGGTGGCTCTAGATATTTCCAAAGCGTTTGATAGAGTTTGGCATGGTGCACTTCTGTCAAAACTTATTTCTTTTGCTGTCGGTGATGTCTTTGTCGATTTATATCCAGCTTTCTCAGAAATCGCACTATACAAGTTGTTATAGATGGGATCTCATCAAACGAGTTCAAGGATAATTTAGGGGTACCACAAGGCTCCGTTCCTTCTCCCACACTTTTTCTTATTTTCCTAAATCACCTTCTATGTCAAACTTTTAATCCTATCTACTCTTTTGCAGATGACAGCAGCATGTGCCATTCGTATTCATTCAGTAACAGACCAAGCCTGCCGGAGATCGCGGCAATGAGGCAAAATATGAATGATTCGCTAAATAATGATATTTTAACAATCTCTGAATGGGGACGTGCACCCTATTCTCACGTTCGTAAGATCCAGTGTTGTATGATTACACACAGAAGTATGAACAATCATGCTGCTCCATCTGTAATAATAGGTGGTGTAAGTATTGAGGAATCAGAGACTCTTGATGTTTTTGGAACGAAAATTAAATGTGATATTCGATGGACTGATGATATTTTTCAAGTCTCAAAAGAAACATTCAAGTGCCTCGATTTTCTAAGACGTTGTAAGAGATACTTTACTCCATTTGATCTCTTTAGTATTTACACCACCAATATCCGACCGAAAATGGAATACAACTCTCATGTATGGGCCGGTGCTTCAAAGTCTATTTTGATGATACTCGACCGGCTACAGGAGAGGGCGAAGAAGCTCATTGGTGAGAGTAGTGTAGCCAACTCCATTGATTCACTGGAGCATCGACCCAATGTGGGATGTGTTTCACTGTTTTATGGTTACTACAATGGAATGTGTTCTAACTAAATTATGGAACTTGTTCCCGAAACCCGCTCATTTTTACGAACAACATGTTCTTCGTTAGGAGCGCATCCAGTTATGGTTGATATGGCAGTGGATCGCACTACGCATTACAGAGAAAATGCGTTCTTTAGCCGAACAGTTTGCATGTGGAATAAACTTCGTGCAGAGGTCTTTCCTGTTACGTTCAGTGTGGGAATGTTCAAACCGAACGTCCACAAACACTACTCCCTTTATTCTCCTTCTCATAACCAATTTTCCTTGTTGCGGAACAATGCATTGCATATGTAGGGGTCATCCCCTGAGAGCTTGTCCAAATGAAAAAACTTCCAATGAATTTAATTGAAATTGAATAAATTAAATATAAAAAAATAAATTAGGCTCGAAATTAAAGAAGTCCCAATTTTCCCAATATGAAATAACTTCCATGCGAAAAGATGAAATATGTCCAAAAAAAATATAAAAAAAAGTCTAAAATATAAAGATTATGATGGGCTGTGAAGATATGAAAAAAGTATACAAACATTTGTTCAGTAATGTTTTAGTAAGCAAAGCCACTTTTGGATAATAAAATGTCATTGTAATGCCAGTTAACTGTATACACTATATGTCCAATAATACGAATTAAAAATGTACATATACAAGCCTAAATTTATGACGTCTTTAATGTATACAATATTTTTACGAGAGATGGTTTTATTCTTGACTAAAAATTTTCATGAATAATCTTAAAATATCAAAATATAGTTACTTATGCTTATTTTTTCATTTGTAATTTTTAGCTATTAGCCGGCTTTTTACTGGCATTCGCACTGTTATTGAAAACATGTCACTGTCAACAAAGTACACTCTTCAATCAATCACCATTTCAACGCCAACCGCCGTTTCAACGTCAACAACTGCGCCAACGTCAGCCACTACAGCAGCAACAACTCTTTCCAACTACGCTCAACACATTAAATCCGCTCAATACACTACAGCCCATATCGCCGATACTACCTCAAGTAAATAAAACTAAAATTTTCAAAGAAGTTATTTAAAATTATTTTACTCTTATACAGAACATTTACAATCGTAATTACAACCAACTTAATCCTCAGAATTTTGTTCCAATTACGGCTTATCAAAATGAGTTAAATTACGATGGCAGTTTTTCATATGGGTACTCTGCTGGCGATGGTACTACCGCACAGGCCCAGGGTTATGTTAAGAATTTAGGTTTGGGAGAAGCGGTTGAGGCTCAAGTCGTACAGGGTTCATATTCCTATACATCACCCGAGGGTACACCCATAACTGTGCGCTACATTGCTGATGAAAATGGTATATTATTTTATTACTCGTAAATAATATCGCAATTACTTAACTTGAAATTTCAATGTATTCAGTAGAAGCAAAGAGCTTTTTGATTGCAAATATGCAAATTTTGTTATTACCAAAAATTATACAAAAAAATGCGAACTTTTCGCAGTTGGTAGATATAAATATTTGGCAAAAAGTGAAATAATAAAAATAGCGTATTAAACGCTATTATTAAACAAGAGCGATATATTAATAAGGTTTTTCTGTTTTTTAACTCTTCGCTCGTAATGCAGAAACACAACTCAAATTGATTCTTATTATATTTTTGTTTTATACGAATAATAAATTTTTCCTCTCAGGCTTTCGTGCTGAGGGAGCTCACATACCAACCCCACCACCCATTCCTGATGCAATTGCCAAGTCGCTTCAGTATACCGCCGGCTTGCAGAATGCTTATCAGCAGGACTATAGTCCAAATATTAATCCATATCAAACACCATTTCGACAATTTCCCTCTAATTTAAGAACGGGTCAGCTAACGCCTTTGCAGCTGCAACAACAACAACGCTTCTTGCAGCAGCAACAAAACTCTGGGCAATATACACCAGAAAATCAGTTTGGAGTTTCACCAACTTCAGCCGTTGCAGGAGGTACACCATTTGCCCAAGGTAGTACAAATCAATTTGGCAATAATTTACAAGGACAGGGTAATTTTTTAACGCAACAGCAAAATCTCACGCAACAGCAGCAACAAAATCGTCAGCAACAATTAAATAATAATCAACAGCAGCAAAATCAAAACGATCAGCAACAACAACAACAATTGGCCACACAAGAGTTAAGAGCCCGGCCCAACCAAGTGGTCAACACCTTTAGTTATAATCCATATCGTCGCTTTAAGAAGTCAACAACAAAAACTATAAATAAAGAAGAGCACTGATGAAGTCCGTCAGCCGTCTTACGTTACTGATCATATTTTGTATTATAAGATTTATAAAAAAATTAACAAGTTATTTTAAAAAAATATGTATAATTATTTTAATTTTACGATATTTGCAATTTCAACGTAAAGGAATTCAAATGTAAATGAATGCATGAAATACATGTACTGAAAATCAAAACAAAAAAGTCGCTTCTCTTACGACGTTCACATTAATAATCACATAATAATGAGAGTTGTATGTCTGATTTTGATGAATTACAAACAATGTGGATATTATTTTATTTATTTATTTGGCTGGGGCCAAGACGAATCCATTTTACAGGTGGTTGATTGATTGTTGTATATTTTAGAATATTTTTATATGTGTTTTTGATGTTTTCAAAGGACGATATACATGAAAATATATGTACATATATACATTAGCGATCGATATTGTGCCATTAATTTTTCCATAGCTTTTGGCATTAGCAAAAAAGTTCCACTACGAGATATTAAAAAAACATTTTCGAGGCGCCCAAGTTTCAATTTTTTACTTTTTCTATCTTTTATTTTAAGATTTTTTAGTGTTAATAAAAAAATCTACAGGTTTAATTTTTTTTAATTATTACCTTTCCTAGGTGAAATTTATTTCTGAATTATTATTATTTTATTATTGAATTATAATTCAATATTATAATAATTATTTTTGATGAAATTGAATTATTTATTAATGAAAATTTTAATGATTTATTAATGAAAATGACAGTTTGCTATTATTTGCTGATAGAAAAAAATGTGTGAAAAAAACCTTAAAAATAAAAGTTGAAAAAGAGTACAAAATTGAAATTTGGGTGCCTCGAAAATATTTTTTCATATGTCGTAGTGGAACTTTTTTTCCTCGTGCTAAAAGCTATCAAAAAATCGATGGCACAATATCGAAAATTTTTGTCCTTATTAATCGGCCCAGCCTAGTACACGTGATATATATATATATATATATATCAATTTATTGGATCATGCTTTAACAGATTTTCGTAGCTGAATACATTAAATGTCGCATATAATAATAGGGATCAAATACCGAATCAAAACTTTGTCGAATTCCAGTGTTTTGCATTTTCTGTCTCGGGTTTCGATGGTTTTGTTCAAGTGAATCGCATTCAACACTTTCTTTCTGGACCAATCCATTGTCTGTGCAATTTGTCTAATTGACAGACCTCCGAATTTTAAGATATGAATAATTTTTTTAGTAATGTGAACTCCACGACTCACTTTTTTCTGATATCGAAAATAAATTCAACTCAAAACGTATAAAATTATATTTAACTTAGTTAGTGCTTATTAACTTTTGCTACTAATTTACAGTTGAAAATTAAATAGTAGTTTTTAATCCAAATTTAATTAACTTAACAAAATTTGAAGTAACAATATTAACACTATTAAGTTAGTTAATTCAGTAAGTTTTAACGATTGTTTTAAACTAATCAGTTGAAAATTACGAGTAGGAACACAAAAGTTTTTACCGAGCAGGAACTCAGAATCAACGTAATCACCAATTTATCCAAGTAGAAAATATGACTATCACTTTTAGGGATGCAAACGATACATCGATGTTTAGAAACCAAGCGAGCGTTGGTTTTTGTAAACTGGGGCAACCAGCACTCAGGACAGAAGTAGAATTCTGGGGACACGATTATCATATACGATTATTATATACGTTTCCTTAACTCTATTTCACGATTATTATATTGTAATTAAAACAAATAAAAATATTTTGATAAATAAATCTTTTGCAATATTAAATATACATTTTGTTCTGCTTAAGTACGTCTCACTTACAGCCACACATTTACCGTTACATATATTAAAGTAATGAATCTATTTTTGACGTTGTAAAAGTCTTAAAAAATTTTACATCATCTACTTTAGAATGCGAAGTAACAGAAGGCAGATTATGAGACACTGGTGAGTGGGGAACACCAGCAGGAATATCAATATCGGTTGAAGTTACTTTTCCGAACTTTACTTGTTGGGTTCTATTAGATAGATAGGAGAGCAGATAATTTATGATTGTAATACTAAATCCCGTGATAAGTGATAATTTGTAAAGTAACATTTCGTGGTTAACGTTATGGAAAGCTTTGTTAAGTTCCGTATACATCGTATACAATTTAACATAGTGGTAATTTCCAGAATATTAGTTGCGAGACGAGGTTTACAGAATCCATGGTGGCATAAGGATAACAGCGAATACATTTGGCGTAATAGGCCATCAGTTAAAATCTTTTCTGAAAGTTTAGGAATAGTATTCACCTACATATAATTTGTATCCAATTAAGAGATGTGATTTTGATTCTTAATCAGTGAGACATTTTTATACGACTTATTCATAACAAAATATTTTTTGGTGACGAAGTGTTGACAAATTTTGAATTGCTTGCGCCGTTATATCATCTGTTTGTATTTCATCATTAGACACAGAAAAAAACCCAATGTAAAATTAATATGAAGAAATGTTAATATCAAGTGGTTAATATGTGGAAAAAATCCAATTGAATTTTCTTTTAACATTGTTTTAAGTAAAATCAATGGCTAAAATTGTTAATTTAGTATTAAAATATGTTGATTTAAAATTAATCCCATTGAAATAACATTATACATATAAAATTTTACCTTTTACAGAGTTAAAATAACATTTATCAATTTTTAGTTTTGTAAATTCCGTTTCTGTAGTAATAATTATGTTTTTTCATGTAAAATTCATGTTGGATATAGTTAAAACAAGTAAGAGAGATATATTCGGCTGTGCCGAATCTTATATACCCTTCACCATAGTATGGAGCGACGAAAGAAGTCACAATCACGAAAATTCACGCACACGAAATACGAAAAAAATAAAAAAAAAGAACTTATATGGAAAAAATTACATTGAAGCAAAAAAAAAAAATGCCACTCACCGTCTCAAGGACGCACCCTCACGTGATGGAAACAAAAAATTAATCACGATCACGCATTATTGGTTCTAATATCTATTTCATAGTATAGGTTGATTTCATAAACACAGCTTGCAAAGCAACACTGGAAGCATGAGTTTACAAGGCATTCTTGTGTTGCTTTGCAAACTGCGTTTATGAAGTCAGCCATAAATTATGAATTTCGTAAAAAATGTTTTACCCTTTCTTGCCTAGAGTGCATTATAAAAATATTAACATCCCCTTATTAGCACTTTTCTAATTTTTCACACATCCAAGAAGTGTTTCAACGTCTTTTTCAATAAGCCAGTGGTCTTCGACTAAACAAAGAAATGATTTGAAACGTAAGAACAGGTTTAATAATGAAGAAATTCTCCCAAAATAGATAAAAATATCGACACCTATTGCATAAATCTGCTAGTCTAATGATTAAAATGTTCCAATATTATCTTCATATTGAAAATAATTTAAAGCTATCAAAAATTCTTAAAAAAAGATCGAACTTTTTCAAATAAAAAGTAAAAGTAATAAAAATAACTAAAATGTATCAAAAATTGAAAAAAATTAATAAATGGTTGGTCAGGATTTGAAACCGTACCTTCTTACCCGGTGGCACGGTTTCGAATCCTGAACACAACACATTGCTATTTTTTTTTTTAGAATTTTCGATACATTTTAGTTGTTTTTATTACTTTTACTTTTTACTTGAAAGAGTTTGTTCCACAATTTATTTAAAAAACCAGGCACAATCTCATTTATAATATTTTTTTTAATTTTTGCGTTTTTTTCAATTTTATGAACGATAAAAGGTTTATTTTTCAAAAATATCCAATATGTTATCAGATAGGATTTTGTACAGTGATCAAATAATTATATAATGAATTCAGTAAGTTGTTGACGTTTTTATTTGATATAATATAATAATAATACCAAAAATAAAAATAACTTGACGGTGTAAGAAAAAATTTTAAATTATAAAATATAACAACATATTTTAATTCATTATTTTAATTTAATTTTTCTTTGAAACTCGTATGATGTACGTATGTATGTATGTAAACTAGTGGTATTCTGATAGTTGTCTTTTTAAAATTTTGTTAACTTTTCCAATTACTTATCTGTATTGCGGTTGGACCAGACGATAAAGGTTTTTTTTCAATATAACCTGTATATATCTGATATAGAAACACAATGGAATTTCAACCACAATTGATTTAAAAAATACGAATTCGGTAATTCATATTCAGCCTGCTAAGAAAACAGATGAATTTAATAAAAAATATTTTTATTTAAATCTTCTTCTGCGTTTACTAAGTAAGACAGAAAACTAAATATGAAAAATTACGATAAATCGCAAAAAGCATTTTGCTCTCAAATCCAACCCATAATTCGGCTTATTTTCGTAATATTTTACCATTTATCCGTGTCCAATTCCGTAGTGCGTGCTATCGACATGCGATATTCCTCAAAACTATGATTTTTTAGGTGTTTTTAATGAATGTAAGACCAGTTTATTTTATATGAATATGAATAAATCAATTTTTTATCTCCTAAGATCTAAACTTATCATTTTGTATATGTTGAATTAGGGAAAATACGAAAATATGCAAAAAACAAATGAAATACAAATATGTATGCATATACTATTTTTGGAAATTTTCCCCAAACATTCCGATCTAAAAATCCAAAGTTCCTATGTATGATATGTACGATAGGAACTGATTGTTTGAAAAATATTTGATGAATTGCGAACTATTCTTAGAATACATTTTAATTAAGCCCACATTAAATTATTCAATTGGATAATCCAATCTAGAAACTAAATACAAATTTGTGGAAAGTAGGTATTTGCAATACTTTTATTCAAAATACAAATCCATTTTAAATTTGTATTCCAAATACAAAATAGTTTTTAATAAAAGTTTAATTTTCACAATGGCAATGATATTTTTTAAGTTTTTTTACTCTATAATTTTGCTGTTTTTTAATCAATATTAAATCCTGATGTTCGCATATTTTTAAGAATTTTTGGCATTTTAGAGATTTTTTCAAGACTTTTGGCTGCCGATTGCCAATTATATGATTTATTTAAAATAAATTTTGGGACTAATTTCCAATATTGCAGTTGCAATTCTTAGAATATGCGCTATTTTCGCGGGGTTTTCAATTTTTTAGTTTCTTTGCTAATTGCATTTTGGAGCTTGATATCAAATTAAATTCTTACATCAAAGTTTGTTTTTATTTTATAGAAAAATGGCAATTAATTGAAGTGGTTTTGAAGATTAACTCAGTGATGTTACAGAATGAAAGAAACATTTCTTATCAAATTCTAGCCGGGAAGAGATTTTTCTGCTTTGTTATGTGTTACTAAGTATCCAAACAACATTTTAATTGTCAAAAGATTTTTTATCACATTGTACAAACACAATAATAACACCGGGTTCTGATATAATGCAGGTTACACTCTGCACCTGAATATAGAAAATAATTAAAATTATTATTCTGTGCAAGTATACAACAGGATATAAGCATCAATGTTTCCTTTCTTCTGAAATCACAAATAGTCATAAAAAATGAAATATCAAAACAAAACTAAAATTCAATTTCATTGATTTTGTATATTTACTCGTACATAGTGTCTTGACGATCCATTACATTTCTGTAATATAAATAATATAAAAAATAATTATGGTTATTTATATACGAAAAGAAAATGTAAGCGATAAAAATACTGTAATATGCATGCATAATATTATTCTAATAAACGAAAAAATAAGTTTAAAGAAACAAATAAAAAAAAACAACAAACCTTTGCTTTTCGATTGTTTAGTTATGCAAATGTGTACACACAATGTGTATATGTGCACTTGAACGCATTTCATTATTAATGGATGTGTGACAAAAATGGGGAATTTACAACAACCACACCGATTTCCATCAAGAATTTGAAGTTTTAGTATTTTATAATACATAAGATATATTATGTTCTTAAACGCGTAAACTACCATAAGAAATACAACTGCTCTGTGGTGTACAAGAAGCGGTCGTGACTACCTACCAGAAATTATTGGATGAATCCCCACGCAACTTTTTCAAAAAAAATTTAAAAGTAAAATTATTTCAAATACCATTTTTTTTTTGCTCATATTTTAGTCGTTAATGGACCGACGTCTATTATTTTCAGTCTAAACCTTCGTAGAACTCCATACAAGAGATCTGCTTCATAATATTTACCGTAGGACAGTTGGTGCCATAAAAAAACAACAGAATAGGAAATATAACAAAAAAAAGTCTTTTGGCTATATCTCATTAATTATTGGACCGAGTTTTGTTATTTTTAAACCGAACAAATTTATGAAAAATTCCAAGAGAATGGTATAAAATTTATTTCTCTATGTTGTGTTTTGGCCTTAATTCTAACTACACCAAAATGTAGCAGACGGACAGACGGACATCGCTCATTTGACTTCTCTATCTATAAGGATCCAGAATATATATATACTTTATGGGGTCTTAAATTAATAATGAAGAAATTACATACGGAATGACAAACCTATATATCCCCTTTCCAAATTTTTTTGTGAAGGGTATAATAAGATTAACTATTATTATAAACATTAAAAATTATTTTTTAAACTAAAAATTACTGACATTGGAATACTTTGAAAAAACTTTTTCCAATTTTAAATATTAACAAACGTTGGCTTATGTTAAATCAACATGTTAAAAAAGTTAAATCAAATTTGTGAAATATTAATAGTGACTGGAATAATATTAAAATAAAATTTCTGTATGTAAAAAAACATGAAACAAACAATGTAAAACATGTTGAAATGAAGTTAAGTTATGATAAAAGAGAAAAAAATTAAAAATACCGCTTTTTTACAACATAAAGAAACAGCTCTTTTCATTCTATCGCAGCCTTACTATGTATCAGAAGTGCAGTGTTATACATTTTAAGTGAATTAAATTCTTTAAATTTCATTATGTATGCAGCTAACAATGATTATAAGAATATAACAAGGTTTGTGGAAAATTTAGCAACCGGAGAAAAAATATTAATATTGTTAGTGACGAAGACGGATATATTATGGTAAATATTGCAGTTATTCAAAATACGACACAAGGTTCCCAATTAGACGAACTGTTGAATAATTAATTAATAATGGTTAAATATATATTTAAGAAAAAAATATTTGTAAGCCCCAAAAAAATTAATTAACTGCTTTATACTAACTGCCTGTCCCATTGTTAAACAACATTGCGTTAATGTCATTTCAATATAGGAACCATGTTAAATTAGCTTGGAATTTCCTGTAATTTTAATGCCTTTTCATGTTATTTCAATATGGCTGTAACATTAATTCTAAATGGCTTAATAGTTGATCCGACATTAAATTTATTTTGATTCAACATGAATTTCATGTTGTTAATATTGTTTCAATAAGGATCTTAACGTTATTTTGGCATGACAAACTCTTTGATTCAATTGGCGAACAATGTCAATTCAACATGATTTCTAGTTGTTTTGAAGTGGATAACTATAACTTTTATTTTACTTTAATTAACATGAAACGCTTATTAAGCAAATTGTTAAAAAAAACTAGTTGAATCAATCTTGTTTTAGTCGATTTTACAATGATTTTTTTGTGTGTAGAAATAGAGAATATCGCTCAAAAGAAATTAGCAATTAATCTGAAAGCAAATATATAATTATCCGACTGATTAAGAATACTCTTTTACTTGTAAATTATAATACAGCTGGATCGACTATGTGTTACTAATTTAATGAATTGTTTAAAATTTATTTTTTAAGTTATTATATTTTGTTGTTTTTTGTATTTATATGCATAAAATTTAATACTCGTACATAAATAAATTAACTAAAAATTATTTTACACACTAATTTTGTTAAAAAAAATCATGAAACGTTAAGACCGCCTTATTAATGTTCTCTATGTTTTCTCTTTCCTCTTGTCTTCAGATGACAGAAGAATTGTATTACCTTCTAATTGGACGTTGTACTTTTTGCAAATATTTTGAAGAATAAAGCAACAGCGAGGCACGTTTGAAGACATCTAAATCGGCCGTTTTTATTGCCTTTAGTTTTCTCCACTATATTCCGAGCCGAATAAAGATGCAAGCTAAACTTACGCTATATGAAACCAGAACATATGACTCCAAGGCATGTGCCGAATCAACTAATAACCAGCCACTTCGTTTACCACTTGCAAACATTTCGGCATAATAGTTATTATTCCAAACAAGTCAGTAGCATCATGAGCCATGCCCAGACGCACCAACAGCAAGAAAATTTTTCATTTGGTTGTCGCAAATCTGCAATGAAGAGTATGAATAATCGGCGCACGCCTAAAAACATATACATACATTTTTGCAAATGTGCAAAAAGAATATAGTATCCTTTTCCGCAGTAATATTGTTCAGAATCATTCATCTGTAGGCTTTTCAAGTCTAAGGTGGTTTCCGTCTATGCATCCTACTATAACAGGTGCCCATCTCTCACAACTTCATGTTATAAATCTGCAAGGAAAAACACATTTAAAAAACAATACAATTTAAATGATTTATAATTTGAATCTTATACCTTTCGCATCACAGAAAATTTTATATTTGCGAATGGTGGTGCCATCCTAAAATGTATCAGAGTCCATCAACAAGACAGATTTTCGTGCATGCGGGTATTTCTAATACCAACTTCACTCTGTAAGGTGCTGCAGTAAGTCGGCCTTTGTCCGATGTTATGGCGTTTCTCTTCTAGTATATCGGAGAAAGGCTTCGTCTTTTAAAGATTTCTCACTTAGCCAGACTTAGGTCGTACTTAAGGGCTGTTTGCTCAGAGTGTATTAAATAATGGCTTCGTGTTTTTCACTGGGTAATCAATACTAAATATTTCGATACTGATTTTAACAATATATGTAACTTCCGTTGAGCTAAAATGAGCAATATTCGATTTCCAGAATATCAAGCCTTACGAGAACTGCTGCTCCTTCGTCAACTGGCAGCAACTTAACTTTATCAGTAGGAATCTTTAGAGATAATAAAATTAATCGAAAGAATTGCTTCAGTCCGTTAATTTGATTAGTAATATATTTTTTTCAAATGCCTAAGTATCCAAATGACTCAGGCCATATCTTCCACTGGGAATAAAAGAATAAAACAAATATAAGGATCCACTGTCAAATCTTGCTCAAAATCTGCTGAACGGAACCATCACATTGAATAATCTTATTGCCGTGTGAAGTCGAGTTTATCAGAGACGCGCTTCTTTAGGATCTTAGAAAATATCATTATGTGCCTTCTCTTATCTGCCTTTCGTAGACAAATTGCCAGTATATATTTTTCAGTGTTCTCTTTATAAATGTCAGATTTTTATAAGCAGCCAGGAAAATTCTTTTTCTTATTTATAAATCAAATTTGGAGTAAATCTGATATTTCCTAATAGACCCAAAAACGACCTCAATAAACCTTTATAGATTATTTTTTTAAAAGCTGTCGATGCAAATTCAAGATTTATATAAGATTTATATTTTAGCAGTTGCAATACCCGAAAAACCTCCAAAAATTAATTACCACTTGTTTAAACTATTCCTAGAAATGGAATATTTTTCCAAACGTTGATGGTAAAACGCCAAATGATTTTATGATCTACTGACGAAATATCAAAGTCGGGAAGAATATAAAGAATGGCTTCAATTGGTATAATTTTTCTTGGTGCACAGTCTGACCCAACTAGCCATGTAGGCTGGGTGTAAAAAACCATATATTCTTTGAAAGTATTTCTGTTTCATAACCAATTCTAACTTACGAAAAATTAGTCAAATGGATTACGCGATATTTGCATTTTGATGGTTAAACTTTATATTAAAGTCTGGTTTAAATGTGTTAAGGCCGTGGTCGCACCGCTATAAGAATTGACATTCATTCAAAGAAGTTGTAAATTATTCGGATACTAGCCCGAAAATCTCAGAAGTAATTCTTAAAAAATTTAATATTTCACACGAAACAGTTGCTCTAGCTTTTTCGAGTCAAATATGTTAAGCTTTAAGAAAAAACACAATATAATTAAAAATCTTATATTAAAGGATCCAATTGTAAATTAAAACAAGAGAAATATATTCGGCTGTGCCGAATCTTATATACCATTCACCATAGTATGGAGTGACGAAAGAAGTCCCAATCACGAAAATTCACGCCCACGAAGTACGAAAAAAAAATTAAAAAAAATAATTTAAATGGAAAAAATTACATTAAAGCAAAAAAAATTGCCACTCACCGTCTCACGGACGCACCCCTTGTTACACTTTCTTGCCTAGAGTGCATTATGAAAATATTAACATCCCATTATTAGCACTTATATAATTTTTCACGCATCTAAGAAGTGTTTCAACGTCTTTATCAATAAGCCAGTGGTCTTCGACTTAACAAAGAAATGATTTGAAACGTAAGAACAGGTTTAATAATGAAGAAATTCTCCCAAAATAGATAAAAATATCGACACCTATTGCATAAATCTGCTAGTCTAATGATTAAAATGTTCCAATATTATCTTCATATTGAAAATAATTTAAAGCTATCAAAAATTCTTAAAAAAAAGGTCGAACTTTTTCAAATAAAATGTAAAAGTAATAAAAATAACTAAAATGTATCAGAAATTAAAAAAAAATAAATTAATAAATGGTTGGTCAGGATTTGAAACCGTACCTTCTTACCCGGTGGCACGGTTTCGAATCCTGAACACAACACAATGCTATTTTTTTTAGAATTTTCGATACAGTTTAGTTGTTTTTATTACTTTTACTTTTTATTTGAAAAAGTTTGTTCCATTTATAATATTTTTTTTTTAATTTTTGCGTTTTTTCCAATTTTATGAACGATAAAAGGTTTATTTTTAAAAAATATCCAATATGTTATCAGACAGGATTTTGTACAGTGATCAAATAATTATATAATGAATTCAGTAAGTTGTTGACGTTTTTATTTGATATAATATAATAATAATACCAAAAATAAAAAAACCTTGACGGTGTAAGACAAAATTTTAAATTATAAAATATAACAACATATTTTAATTAAATTTTTTTCTTTGAAACTCGTATGATGTACGTATGTATGTATGTAAACTAGTGGTATTCTGATAGTTGTCTTTTTAAAATTTTTTTAGTTTTCCGTTTACTTATCTGTATTGCGGTTGGACCATACGATAAAGGTTTTGGTTCAATATAACCTGTATATATCTGATATAGAAACACAATCGAATTTCAACCACAATTGATTTAAAAAATACGAATTCGGTAATTGATATTCAGCCTGCTAAGAAAACAGATGAATTTAATAAAAAATATTTTTATTTAAATCTTCTTCTGCGTTTACTAAGTAAGACAGAAAACTAAATATGAAAAATTACGATAAAATCGCAAACAGAAAGCATTTTGCTCTCAAATCCAACCCATAATTCGGCTTATTTTCGTAATATTTTACCATTTATCCGTGTCCAATTCCGTAGTGCGTGCTATCGACATGCGATATTCCTCAAAACTATGATTTTTTAGGTGTTTTTAATGAATGTAAGACCAGTTTATTTTATATGAATATGAATAAATCAATTTTTTATCTCCTAAGATCTAAACTTATCATTTTGTATATGTTCAATTAGGGAAAATACGAAAATATGCAAAAAAACAAATGAAATACAAATATGTATGCATATACTATTTTTGGAAATTTTCCCCAAACATTCCGATCTAAAAATCCAAAGTTCCTATGTATGATATGTACGATAGGAACTGATTGTTTGAAAAATATTTGATGAATTGCGAACTATTCTTAGAATACATTTTAATTAAGCCCACATTAAATTATTCAATTGGATAATCCAATCTAGAAACTAAATACAAATTTGTGGAAAGTAGGTATTTGCAATACTTTTATTCAAAATACAAATCCATTTTAAATTTTTATTCCAAATACAAAATAGTTTTGAATAAAAGTTTAATTTTTACAATGGAAATGATATTTTTAAAAGTTTTTTTACTCTATAATTTTGCTGTTTTTTAATCAATATTAAATCCTGATGTTCGCATATTTTTAAGAATTTTTGGCATTTTAGACATTTTTTCAAGATTTTTGGCTGCCAATTGCCAATTATATGATTTTTTTTTAAATAAATTTTGGGACTAATTTCCAATATTGCAGTTGCAATTCTTAGAATATGCGCTATTTTCGCGGGGTTTTCAATTTTTTAGTTTCTTTGCTAATTGCATTTTGGAGCTTGATATCAAATTAAATTCTTACATCAAACTTTGTTTTTATTTTATAGAAAAGGCAATTAATTGAAGTGGTTTTGAAGATTAACTAACTGATGTTACAGAATGAAAGAAATATTTCTTATCAAATTCTAGCCGGGAAGAGATTTTTCTGCTTTGTTATGTGTTACTAAGTATCCAAACAACATTTTAATTGTCAAAAAATACTGTAATATGCATGCATAATATTATACTAATAAACGTACAAAAATAAGTTTAAAGAAACAAACAAAAACAAAACAACAAATCATTGCTTTTCGATTGTTTAAATATACACATGTATACACACAATGTGTACATGTGCCCATGAACGCATTTCAGTATGTATGCATGTTATATATGTGTTACCAATAGGGAAGATTTACAACAACCACACCAATTTCCATCAAGAACTTGAAATTTTAGTATTTTATAATAAATAAGATATATTATGTTCTTAAACGCGTAAACTACCATAAAAAATACAACTGCTCTGTGGTGCATAAAAAAACAACAGAATAGGAAATATAACAAAAAAAGTCTTTTGGCTATATCTCATTAATTATTGGACCGAGTTTTGTTATTTCCAAACTGAACAAATTTATGAAAAATTCCAAGAGAATGGTATAAAATTTATTTCTCTACACCAAAATGTAGCAGACGGACATCGCTCATTCGACTTCTCTATCTATAAGGATCCAGAATATATATACTTTATGGGGTCTTAAATGAATAATGAAGAAATTACATACGGAATGACAAACCTATATATCCCCTTTCCAAATTTTTTGGTGAAGGGTATAAAAATGGTCGATAATAATCCAAAAGTATTCCTTATTTAATTTTGTATCAAGAAAACAAAGCATTTCTTCAGTTGGTTAAGTTTATCTCTTTCATTTTTAGAGTTTGATCCTTCAGGAACGTTGGATCTTACAGAATGAATTTATTTGTTGTAAATGATGCTGCTGAGAGAGGCGTTAAAGTCATTCAAAACTTTAGCAGAATATTAACCAATGATATAACGGAAAAACATTTACTACTTCAGCTTGTTGAGGCTAACCGACAGAAATATTAATCGTATAAAAAATTTTATCTATTATTATATCCATAGTTTTGAGAAACATAGATATTAAGAAACGATTCTCCATTCCCATATGATTTTTGTTGATTGTGGTTTCAAATCAATATAGACATTTTTCGAAAAAGTTATTCAAAACTGTTATTTTGTTCTTCCTGTTTGTCTTTTACAAATACTTAAGAAAGCCAATGTTTGTTAAGTGTAGGCTGAGAGTTTTTGATTGACATTATTCAATCTTAAATATGAAGAACTTTTCGCAAAAATAAGCGAACTAAGTCTTGCATAATGTGATGAGTTTTATTAAAATCGGAGATGGTGAAAATATGAATTTTTGATTTTGTATCGAAAGTTCTTGAAAAATTACTTAATAGAGGTATATTGAAGCCATTTTTTGGTCCATTAGGAATTACCGAATTCACATCAAACTTTACTTATTTAATTTTTTTTATTGTAATGGAACCAAAATATAGCCGGCAAACTGGAATCGAAATATTTTAAATACTTTTAAATATAATTTCTAAAAAATTTATTTGCAGAACTTTCATCACGGTTCTGTGATAAAATTTTCATATTTGAAATGAATAAATAACTCTGTGCAAGATGACAGGAGGAGCACCGGTTGGGTAAACCTTTTTCGAGTATTCTAATTTTAAGACGGTTTATGTCTAGATCTAGTCTTTATAAAAGGATGCGCTGAATTTTCATCAAAAATGTCTTTAGAAACCATGAAAAATTGTACTCGCATGTATAAATACAGTTTGATACTCAGGAATCATCTTGCGAGGTTACGTTAACACCTTGCTCCCTTTTTAATACTGATACACGGCGAACAGTTTCTAAAAACTACGCTAACAAGCTTTCAAAAGAAAACATTTTTAACACTCGTACTGTTTGGTTGGATTTTTTTAAATATTAAAGCAAATGAATTATTCCTTTTGCACCACAAAATGATAACGTCTTGAGAATTACAACCTATATTCAATAGATTGAGAGCACGCGAATTACTGCAAATTATAATACTATTACCGTGATGGTAAAGAGCTTTTCATTTAGTTGGAGAAGTACTGGCATTATATATTTAGCAATTTGCCTAAAATAAACTAACTTTATTTTTAAATTTTGAAAAAAAAAAAAAAAGAATTTGTATTCCCAAAATAAAGAAAAAAAATACTGAAACCGCTATTTCTGAATATTCGAGAACAGACCTTGGAGAAAATTATGAAATTTGATATCGAACGAAATTCCATACTTGAAAGCAATAACCTATTCCTAACCAAGTATCATAAAATTTTCAAATTAATTATTTTGTATTATCTTCATTTCTATTTATTTTTTTCCATTTATTTAATAGGTACAAACTTAATTATATTTACAAAGAATTTGGCAATTGCTGTTCAATTTCAACACGTATTTTCAAAACCTTAAATAATTTTGTCGGTCACTAGCCATATTCTAATATATCCTTCTAATTATCAGTAAATAAACAATTAATAAAGAAAAGTAAAATAACAATCACTTATTGAACTAAAATCTATTTCATTTCCAGCGAAAATATATTCTAAAATATTCATATAAGGAAGGACTTTTGAAAAAAAGTTGTCAAATGTTGGTGTAAAATTGCATGACGTCATTTTATAGAAATTTGTTTCATGTAAGAAAGGAAATACTTAAACGCTACGAGTATTTGTAGAAAAATTTTGCTTATAAAAAATATTTAATAATTGTAGCCAGTTTGAGGATTGAAGTCACCACTTGCATGTCCACGACCAGGTTGGCCTGGTGCAGGGGGAACGTATGAAGTACCTGGACCACCAGCACCACTTGACCCTGTACCACCGCCTCTTCCTCCAGCACTGGCACCACCGCCAGCACCATCACCAAAGCTTCCACCGGATCCTTTAGCACCTCCAGCGCCCCCATAACCCCTTCCAGAGCTACCTCTACCACCGGCACCACCTGTACTGCCACCACTACCCTTTCCTCCACCAGCACCACCGGTACCTGCTCCACCACCGCTACCAGCTCCACCCAAACCACCACCACTTCCAGCGCCAGCACCATAACCTCCTGAACCAGCACCGCCGGCCACACCACCAAAACCGCCAGCACCACCAGCTCCACCGCCAAAACCTCCAACACCTCCTTTTCCAGCTCCACCTCCAAAACCACCAGCCCCAGCTGCGCCGGATCCGCCTCCAAATCCACCAGCTCCGCCAACTTTACCAGCGCCAGTACCTGCTCCGCCGCCAAAACCACTAGCACCACCTTTTCCGGCACCACCACCAAAACCTCCACCAGCTCCAGCACCACCAAAAGCTCCTGAACCCGTGCCAGCTCCGCCTGCTCCACCACCAAAACCGCCAGCACCTCCTTTTCCAGCTCCCCCTCCAAAGCCACCAGTTGCGCCGGCTCCACCTCCAAATCCACCAGCTCCGCCACCTTTACCAGCGCCACTACCTGCTCCGCCGCCATAACCACCAGCACCACCTTTTCCGACACCACCACCAAAACCTCCGCCAGCTGCAGCACCACCAAAAGCTCCTGAACCCGTGCCTGCTCCACCACCAAAACCGCCAGCACCTCCTTTTCCAGCTCCCCCTCCAAAGCCACCAGTTGCGCCGGCTCCACCTCCAAATCCACCAGCTCCGCCACCTTTACCAGCACCAGAACCTGCTCCACCACCAAAACCTCCGCCCACTCCAGTGCCTGCACTGCCACCAAAACTTCCGGCAGCGCTACCACCGCCACCATAACCTCCTGAACCACCCGCTCCTCCGCCTTTACCAACGCCAGTACCTGCTCCACCACTATAACCACTACCACCAACTTTTCCACTACCACCGCCGAATCCTCCGCCACCTCCACCGCCAGCACCCCCACCATAACCTCCTGAACCAGTACCGCCAGCTCCACCTACAAAACTACCAGCACCTCCATTTCCAGCTCCCCCTCCAAAGCCACCACCAGCACCAGCTGCGCCGGCTCCACCTCCAAATCCGCCACCTTTACCAGCGCCAGAACCTGCTCCGCCGCCATAACTACTACCACCACTTTTTCCACCACCACCACCAAAACCTCCACCCCCTCCAGTGCCTGCACCGCCGCCAAAACCTGCGGCACCTCCAGCGCCACTATAACCTCCTGAGCCACCAGCTCCCCCGCCTTTTCCAGCGCCAGTACCTGCTCCGCCACCATAACCACTGCCACCACCTTTTCCGGCACCACCACCAAAACCTCCGCCTCCACCACCGCCAGCACCACCACTATAACCTCCTGATCCTGAACCAGCGCCGCCGGCCCCACCACCAATACCGCCAGCACCACCAGCTCCACCTCCAAAACCACCAGTACCTCCTTTTCCGGCTCCTCCTCCAAAGCCTACTCCACCAGCGGCACCGGATCCACCTCCAAATCCACCAGCTCCGCCACCTTTACCAGCACCAGTACCTGCTCCGCCGCCATAACCACTACCACCACCTTTTCCGCCACCACCACCAAAACCTCCACCCCCTCCAGTGCCTGCACCGCCACCAAAACCTGCGGCACCTCCAGCGCCACCATAACCTCCTGAGCCACCAGCTCCCCTGCCTTTTCCAGCGCCAGTACCTGCTCCGCCACCATAACCACTGCCACCACCTTTTCCGGCACCACCACCAAAACCTCCGCCTCCACCACCGCCAGCACCACCACTATAACCTCCTGATCCTGAACCAGCGCCGCCGGCCCCACCACCAAAACCGCCAGCACCACCAGCTCCACCGCCAAAACCACCAGCACCTCCTTTTCCGGCTCCTCCTCCAAAGCCTACTCCACCAGCAGCACCGGATCCACCTCCAAATCCACCAGCTCCGCCACCTTTACCAGCACTAGTACCTCCCCCTTTTCCAGCACCACCACCGAATCCTCCACCACCTCCAGTACCAGCACCGCCACCATAACCTCTTGAGCCGGCGCCACCAGCTCCACCTCCAAAACCACCACCAACTCCTTTTCCGGCTCCTCCTCCAAAACCTACTCCCCCAGAGGCACCGCCGCCACCTCCGCCACCTCTACCACCAGCACTACCTGTTCCACCTCCAGAACCACTAACACCGCCACCATAGCCTCCTGTACCGGAGCCTCCAGCTCCAGTTCCTCTCCCACCACCACCATCTGCGCCAGTACCACTTGCTCCACCAAAACCTTAAAATATTAAATACGCATGAATAATTACTAAAATTTCTTAGTTTTGTAAAAATAACTTACTCCCAGGACCACCACCTCGCCCACCGCCAGCTCCACCCCCATATCCAGCACCGGTACCACCACCTGCGCCGCTACCAGCAGCTCCAGAACCAGGTCCACCAACGAAACCACCACCAGGTGCAGGTTGAATGCCTTGTGCAGCCAACGCTTTCGCTATTGCATCGGGTATGGGAGGTGGCGTAGGCAGAAGATCACCAGAAGGTTGAAAACCATTTTCATCAGCTGTATAAGCAACTTCAATTACTTGACCATCCGGTGCCGTGTACGTGTATGTCCCCATAACAGATGGTATTTCATTTTCCGAACCTTTATTTTTGACAGTACCCTCCTCCTGAGCTTTAATTCCATTACCAGTTTCATAGCTAAACCTGTAGTTGCCATCACCATCATTTTCATTTACAAATGAAAGTATGGGTATAACAGGACCAGCAGGTGCAGAGGGTCCTGAGGGAGGACTAGTTCTAGGGCCAGCTCCTCCACCTTGTGGACCAAAGGGTCTACCTTGACCACCGGCACCAGAAAAACCACCTAAGCCATTATTTCCTCCTCCTCCGGTACCTCCGCCACCACCAAAACCCCCTCCTGCACCTCCTCCAGCACCACCACCAAAACCTCCAGCTCCTCCTAGACCACCAGGTCTACCTCCACCAGCTCCTGGACCCTGCAAGCCGGGACCACCACCAGCTGTAGCAGCATTCGGCGGCGGTGGTAAATATTTATTATCTAGCTTGGCACCATGTGTTAGTGCCAGTAATGTCACCAGCAATGGCTGCAACAATAAAACAAAACAAAATTATGAAAAAACTAAAAACCTTAAAAATATGTTGACAAGAACTCTGTAGCAAAAAGGAAATAAGAGCCTAATTAGAATTGAGCCAACTAAATTTCCAATAAATTTCATCTAGTCTTTAGTTTAACAATTAATAGCAACACTACGATAAAGGCTTGGCAATCACTAAAATTATCTTGATCCTGTAGACAAATCATTTGCTATTTTATTTTATGTAGAAATGTATACGTACAGTTTTGAAATAATATTTTTCATACGATCAAGTTCACAGTTGTCGAAATCACAACTCTACTGCAAATCTTAACTCTCAATTTTATGCATTTAAAAGTGCTTTGCCCTTACTTACTGATTTATTATCTTAAGTATATTTTAAACCAAAAAAATTAAATCAACTCACATTGGATTATTAGAGTTTAGCGTCACTAATGTGTGTTTTTCAAATTTATGTAAAATAAAACATAAATGCTCCTCAGACTCAAAAGCTATTTTAAAAAGTTAGACAAGAGAATTCATGTATTCCTAAATACATGGCGGTATTAACATTCGTTTTTTCCTTAAAGGGAGGATAAAATTGAATTAAGATCAATATTGTTTAGTGACATTATTCCCGAGCAATTCAGTCGCTGTGCTCGGTGACCCAGAGTATCGTTAAAATCAGGGTTTTACCACGATATGTTGAAAGGTTCAGATAAAAAAAACGGTTCTAAATATAAAAAAGTTAGTTCCACATACTACATATAGAAACAAAACACAAGATCCATATTCCAATTGCTGTTAACTTTAGAAAAATACTTCAAATTGAAATTTCATGCAACAAAGTTTCATTCTGTAAATATGGAGTATCTCAATGTCTTAATCAAATATTTTTATTTCACTAAATGATCATTTGTTTTATTGCAACAAGATCAATTTGTTTCATGCTACCCGCCAATTTTCCGCTCTCTGATGAGTTACCTAGAGAAATCTAAACAGTGAAAATCCTGAGGTGGTTTATAATATGTTTTTAATGAACAATTAATTTTAATTGTTAATTATATTGTATGAACGGAAGAGGGAAAAAAGGATAGTTCCCTCTAAGCTTAATAAAATATTTCTCATTTCATGAGAAAATTGGTTGTTAGTGTTTGTAATCCAAAGTGATTTTATTTGGTTAAAGTTCACAACGTGAGCTGGATTCGTGGTCAGAAACAATCGATGGCGCTATCGATACTTTCGATAATTTTTGACTATCGTATCACCATTGATAGTTTTCAATACTATCGATAGTTTTTGATAGTTTTTGTTTTTCTCAAATTATTGTTTTATCGTTTATTGAAACTTTTCATGCGCGTTTGATAGTAACACATTTGGCAGTATCAGAACAGCTAATGATTGGCAATTGTCAAACCCCATATGAAAAAAGCAAACATTTTTTATTTATATATTTGAAGTTTGTTGGATAAGTAGCAATGTACATATGTAAATATTTCTGCATTGAATTATAAATTAAAAAAGTTTTGTAATTTTTACAAATGTATGAGGCATATATATATTATGGGGTTTTTTACAGAGGTGCACTTGTGCGGAAAGCTATCTGTCTGTCATCCACTTGGGGATGGCAAGAAGCGATTCCTCTGTTTGAAATTCTCAAGTAGGTCACTACTTCCGGTCTTATACCAAGTATCCCCTGGTAATGCCTTTCAGACACCCGTCTGACGGCAGCTAAAGAGAGAAGGCACACAGTTGAGTAACCTGAATGGCATTCCAAACCGATGCGTCTCAGGTAATTAGGTGTTATCCACTGAAACTCAACTGTTCTTTACCTGCCTAGAGGTTGTTGGCAGCCCCAACTCTAGGATCGGATGGGAGGCCTAATCAGTCATTCAATCCTAAACACCACTGATTACTGAAACCACAACAAATAATTGTGGACCTTTGTTCCTTATGGGAACCACAGGACATAATATATATATATATATATATATATATATATATATATATAGATATTACGTAGATAGCCATGATGTATATTCCGAACTCTGGGTCTGCCAGTATAAAAATAATAGCGATTAAAACAACAAACATACAATTTTATGTGCTAAACTTAGGTTTTTGGAAACAGATTAAGGTTTTTGACGTTTCAGTTGGAAGTCTACGTATTCTATGGTATGAGGTTTTGTTTGTTAAAAGTCTCTTGCTAATTTTGTAAGCAATGTTTTGTTCTTTGTAAGAAATATTGTAAGTTTAAAATACTATCGATAGTTATCGATAGTTTCTAAGTAACTATCGCATACTATCGATAGTGTCAACTATCGGTAGTTTCAGAACACTAACCCACTAACCTGGACGGACAAAATCTCTTTTTAGTTTTTTTAGTTAGTAATTTCACTTAAGAGAAAAGATTTAAGCTAAACACTTAATTTGAGAGTGCTTTAGAAGCCTAGTCCAATTGTTCATACAATTTGTTCTAGTTTTACCATTAAAAAAAACTTTATGTAAAAAAAATTTTTTATATGGTCACGAATGGACATCGGTAGACTCCGAAAATTCTTTAGGACCCATTATAAAACAAACAACTGCTCATTTCTTTTTTTTCTGATTTGTAAAGTTATTTCGGCCTCTTTAGCCGACCGTAAAAATCGTATATGTATCGTAAATATATGTACATGTTCGTTTGTGTACTTATATAATAATTAAAATTGTGTCATTTGTTTTTGACACATAAAAAAATCATTTATATATATTGAAAATCCATACAGTGATGGGAGTTCAATATGACCAAATTAAATTTATCTTTATTTTAATTATTATTGTTGTTGGTATTATTACGGTCGTGTCCATAAAAAAATAATTTAGGTTTGAAATGTATTTAAAAATATTGTATGAAAAATATGTCTTAAAATACATTTCATTTACAAACTATATGCAAATAATTTTTTCTACCCTTGTTTTTTGAATAAAAATCATTTTTTGTACCCTTGTTTGTTTCTATGTATAGACACTTAAATTATACAAAAAAATAAGTAAATACGATTGGCAGACTTTTGCTAAATTTTATAAATAAAAATAAATTGAGTAATAAAACTAAATTTATTCAATATACCTTGAATGTATACAAATTTAAAAACTAAAATGGTTCAAATATCAAAAGAAAAAAAGTACCATAAAATGGCCGTAGTCATAATCAATATACATGCATTCCATAACTATTTTTTACAGTTTGGTACGTTACCGGCAAGTGACATTTCGGTCAGGTCAGCATTTTCATTGTTTTTTCATGTAAAAGATACGATCAGCTGACACGACTACATTTACGATTCTACATTAATGGTCGGCTAAAAATGCCTTTAGTGTTGTAAAACATAGGAAAGTTATTATTTTAAAATGTTTGAAATTTTATTATTAACAAAAAATAAAGGGGTTAATGCTTTACGATTTGCATATGACCGGGATTTTCGGGATCCCATTTAGCATCTCTAGTAGAGACATGGAAAATGTCTTCTAAGAGATATTATAATTGAACTTCCACTGGCTTCTTTAAAATTTTCATATTAATTGAAATTTTTTGTCAGCTAAAAAAACTAATTAAAACTCACTAAAATTATTCATTAAAAACTTATTATTATTAATATTTAAATATTTTATTTCGCAACTATTATTTGGGAAATGATAAGATATATATTTTATTTGAAATTGGCTTGACTTGTAGATAACACTTAAACAAATGCCAATATTATTTATAATTAAAAATCTTATGAAATTGATTGGAACTCACCGTAGCAAAGAAATAAATTAATATATAAATGATACACAGTATCGCGCTCACTATTCTCTTTTCATTAGTGCAATACTTTTTTACTTTTTGTCCAAAAGTTCCAAGCAAAACAATAAAAATGCATTCTGCTGATAATCATAAATAAATAATTGGACAAAAAAGTGAAGGGAATTTCCGACACACCGAATGCCATACAATGAAATACACGTTTTATGACCAGGTCATACATAGAAATAGAAACAACAGCAGCAAAGATTACATGCTACTGAATCATCTTTCATTTCTATACTCTTAGCGTAATTTTATCAAAGTGATACATGAATAAAAATCTTTAAATGGTACTTAATTAGAAGACTATTTTTGCAAAGACAAACAAAGAAAAAATACCAGAAACTAACATTCATTATATTTTCATAAGGTGCGATGTATTTCAAAATTCTTAAGTTCAAACTAAGTTATCAAAGTATTGACTTTAAATTATATTTGTAGTTTAATTATTTTATTTTAGTTTTCGAGTTGTATTAAGCCCATATTCTCAGTCTTTAGTTAACTAATGACAGTGGTTTAACTTACGACTTTTCAAATAAATAACCAATGGCCATCATTAGTTAACTAAAGGTTGTAAATTTGGGCCGTAGTTGGATAGAAACTCATCAAATCAGGATTGAAAACATTCACAGAAGGAGATTTAAAAAACTGTAAGCAATTGCGAATCATAAAAGGCAAAAGTTTCAATTCATATTTTGATTATTTTTTCTGCAAACAGTGTGATTGAAAATACGCTGCCTCAGTAGATTCTTAAAATTAAAAAATTTTAAACTTTAAAAGCGAATAATTTGTTTTCGTTTACATATTTTTTTTACATACGAGCTATCAATGTCAATAAATCTCTTATTCCTGAATTTTTTCAAATTACTGCTATATTTGCCCAATTCATAATCCACGAGTTGTAAATTGCATAGATGTTGCTGATAGTTCCATTCTAGATACAACATAAAACTCACATAAATAATAGATTTTGAATTAGACAATTAATTTTAATAAAGTATGCCATTGACTCTAAATTCCACATTTATGCTATCTTTTAGTACAAAATCTCCACTTAAATTTTATATAATATTTGCTCTAGACCAATATATCATCATCAAAAATATAAGTTGCTTTAAAAAAATGCAGAAACTGACAAATAATATTTTTATTATGCTGCGTTCAGTATTTTCACATAATTTCGTTGAACGACACATTTTACTTTTTCTATGAGAAAAATTATTAAATATTCCATTCAGTTTTCGGAATGACAGTTCAGCTAAAAATTAAGTAGATTGTTATAAAATATCTGAACAAACATTTAGTTGGCTTATGGAGAAACATAGTTTTTACTTTCATTTTATATTTATTTTATTTATTTCATATTTATTCAATTTATATTTACGCTCTGAACGCTGCGTATTAAAAACAACATATTCGTTCGGTCTTAAAAGATTTGAACGCATGTCTAAAGGGCCGTAGTAAATGTGCCTTTAGGCGATGCCATTGGAGGCAAGTATTTACCATTTTAGTTTAGAAATAACGATGCCAGTGTAAAAGACAATTTATAAGGACTTGAATACACAAAACAAATCTAAGTGTCTGTTTGAAATATAGAATTCGATCTTTTGGAGTTATTTATTTATCGATTTAAAATTTCTAAAACTGCAAAGTATACTATTATCTCGGAAAAGACACATAAACCGGATAAATCCGTAAGAAAGTGTAATAATAAAGCCACAAACAAACTCTAAAACGAAAAAATAGTTAAACGTTACAACTAATTATAAAAAAGTGCCAAGAACAATAACTTTCCATGTTTTCCTTTCAATATTTTTTTTCTTCCTTTAATTGTGACTCACGACAACTCTTTAGTTTTAAAACTTTTAATCACTAATCAGATTTACATTTGGCCAACTCAGATTATTTATTTGTAATTTTGGTTTAAAATTAAAATATGCTTTGGACGTGTGATTTTTTAATGAGTGCTCTGAACAGAGAGAGTAAATTTGTCTCTAACTTCTATTGCTTCGGTTAATGCATTTTTCATGTAAGGATTAACACATTTGTAGTAATATTTTATTTTTGCGAAAATTTGAACAAGTATTTCCCGATTACGTATGTGGTGCAATGTGCATCACACACTGGTTTCTTACACCAAGTGCTGATCTTGAGCGTGTTTTTGCTCTAATAATTTGGAGAAGAGGAAAAAGTAGAATTTATTTAAGTGCCCTAGTGCCATTTCCATAGTGAGCCATGTTGGAAAGTAGCCTATTACCCTTGAAATTTCTCAGCGCTGTTCAATTGCTGGCGTAAACATCTGTTTAGCTAAACTTCGCAAAAAATTTTCTGCGATTGTCTTTTTCATGAATGTGGTCATTGTTTTCTATGCAGCTAAGTTGGATATACATATCTAATAAGTTAAAAAACATTGCCAGCGGCGGGGGCAATGTTTTACGTTTAGTAGAATATACAGACAGCATTTTGTGCAGTGCATCAACGCCTCCTTTGATTGCGTTATAGCTGCAGCTAATATTTTTTCTCTGGCACTATAGACTTGCCAGAGTTGTACTAGATAATATTACAACTGCCTTTCCTTTCTTTTCAGCTGGTACATAGAAAAGGTTTTATTCTGGCGAACTGTAACAAGAATTGTAAGGCTAATAAATACTTACCCAAATTCAATGACGTAAAAAAATTGTCCCAAACTATTGTTTTTACGGTATTCTCCCAGTTAGAAACCAGTTTTTACAACATTCTCACAATTTACATTTTTATTCGATAAATTCATTAAAACTACTACAACTGTAGACTTCCGAGCACATAATAGTTAATGGTAAATAGATGCGATAGTTGACTAGTAATCTTAGAACTAATTGTTATTGTAACGAATGTATGAATATAAAAGATTGACCGATTAATCAAAAGTAAAAAGTCATCATAAAAATGCACATGCTTTTCCGAAGCAACTTTAAAACAGAACTGAATATGTGAGTCTGTCATTCTCTCTTAGCCTTAGTATTTAGTAATGAAAAAATATATATTGAACATGACCTTTAATCGTGCATTAGATGCCACAGCTGTAGTAATTTAAAGTGACATTTTAATTAATTGGAAAACTGTAGCAAATAGCATACTGTTATTACCACAAAGAGGTGTCTTAGAATGGTATTGAATTGCAAACTCTTGTCAGCGTAAGGTTCTTGATTAAATGCCAACACTTTTTTACCAATAACCTTTCATCACGTAGATCATAATATGGAAAATCGTTTAAAGGGACAAAAGGTCACATATTAATTTATAAATTCAAAATTAATTTTTACGTAATTTTTCTAACACAAAAATGTGGTTTGTGATTTACTTCAATTAATGTTGGATTTAATTTCTACAAAAATATTTAGTATACGGTAGAATCGATATAATTAGGAAATATCAACATTTCGTGACAATCTGTTCGTCCATTGAAAAATATATTTAATTCGTAAAAATTCAATATATTTTTCCTTTGGATTAATTTATTTTTGCCATACATGTATTGTGAAAACACTTGTGCGTCGTAGCTAAAGATGCTAAACGGAAAATCCCGATACCGGAAATACCGAGATTTTCGGGATTATGCAAATCTCACAGCTTAACATTTTTTCCATTTTAGAGCCAAGGCTTTTCGGAATTCCGTTTTTGCATAAATAATATTTTTTATTTCATCTTTGTCATTAAAAATTATTTGAAACACCCCGTTATAAAAAGTTAGAATAGCAACTTTGCTACGTTTCAACACTTTGAGCAGAAAATTTAATAAATCAAGAAAATAAAAAGAAATTCACATGTACATATGCGAATTAGAAAAACAAAGAATTTAGAAGAACACAAGACAAAAAACAAAGACAAGAGTTCGATTGTAAAATAAAAATATTTTCGGAATCTTGTAAGTCTCGAAAATCCCGGGGTCCCGGTTCGAGACTCCATCACTTACTCGCGAAGTCCGGGATTTTCAAAACCGAGTCGCGATTAGTATCTCTAGCATTATGCTAAATAAATGTGAAAATGTTTTAGTTTTTATTGCTTTTTTATTCTGATTGAAAAATTAAGTTTATTCATGTTATATATCTCAGACTCTTTGAATAAAAATTTCGTTATTTCGAAACCCCTTTTAATTTAGTTGCGAAATAACGAGACTTTAGCCTATTTCATACTTGTAAGACTATCCAATATTCGCTGCTACATAAATTTTGTTATATGTATTTCTTTGTTTACTTTCCCCCTATTTATTTTGTTAACGTTCTTAAACTTTACACATCCTATTCCTAAGACTGTTCTTAATTTTCTGTTTAGCTTGAACGAAATTCTACTTCTCCATATAAGTACGAGCTTCCCTAATGCTGATATGTAAACATATTCATATGTATATAGAAATAATACAAAAAAAATGAAATATTTCTGAGGTCATTACAAAAAAAAAAGAGAAAAAACTTTAAATGTTACATGATTGAATACTTGATTCACTCTTTGATGTGGAAATTTTATATAAAAATACACATTGATTTTCTTGATGAAGATCATAATAATCATCGTTACTTTTAATGAAGAATGATAATGATGATGAAGATTCCGTTAACATGTACGATGAATTATAAACATTTTGTGTTGCATTGTTCTTTTTAATGTTTCTTATTTTTTATTTATTTATGCAATAATTTAATGATTTGTTTGACAGGTAAAGTGCATGTTTTCTGCAAGAAACTTCATAAATAATGATTAAGACGGAAAGTCGAATTGAATTTGAATTAAATGCGAGTGAGTAGAGAAGACGAGATAAAACGACAATAAAAATATAAATTAAAATGAAAATATAAAAGTGCAAACAGGCAAAAGCTACGAATATTAAAAATAATAAAACTGAGACTTTAAACATCTGTGATTAGTAAACGAAGTATGTTTTATTGAACTATGACATTAATTTCTGTCATTTATGTTATTTTACTTTTTATTTGTTTTATTTTTTGAGCTGGTTTTATATTTTTATACCGTCACCTAAGAAACATTCAACACATTTAAAGTTAAACTTTTAGTTGTAAATTTAATAACTGCCTGCCATCATTAACGTCTTCACATTTTTTTTTCAAAAATAATGAAAAACGTGCGAATGATTTTAGAATTCTCTTTTTAGAGGCACTTAAAATCGTTTGTATGCCCTACACTCTGGAATAAGCCGAATTGTTTTCAAGTTTGAATGTTTTGTAATAAAATGTTTTCCTCTTTGCTTATACTTGTTGATATTTGAAGTCTTAAAAGGAAATTTACTACCAGGAAATGTTAAATAAAAAATGCATGTTTTTAGAAAATTTAAATCTACACAAAATTTACTTTCTTTTCATTACAAAGCTATGTGCTCGATATGTTTAACATGTGGAAGAGCTATCCATTCAGCTAAAAATAGAAAGCATAAAATTTTATTTACTTGATTTTAAGACATTTTGTGAAACTTTATTTATCATTTTCTGATTTTAAGCTCTAGTACGGCAAAATTAGACGAAAAATAATAAATGTATGCAAATAGAAAAAAATTTATTTAGGTTTTTTATGCTTAGTGTAAAATGATAAAAGGCCACTAAGATAAAATATAAATTAAGAACCAATAGGCCAATAAAAGTTAAGAGTGCTTTGTAGAGTATTCAAAAACTGGAACCAATTGCGTATGTAAGTATGTATTTATGTGATTTTTTTAAGTTGCGCATTCATTCTCTCTTCATTTGGATTTCCTATCTTTTCTAATAAATATTTCAAATTCATCAAAATGAATGTTTCTTCAACTACGTATTGCGCTTAAAAGAAGTTGCCAATTTTTGTAACTACAAATATTTCTCAGTTGTACAAAAAAGCACAAAAGGCATGGTGAGAAATTTGAGAAAAGCATTGTATATACCCGCTTTTTATAAACGGGTATTTAACAAAATTTCGCGCATATAAAGAGGCAAAAAAAACAAAAAATAACCGAATAACTGAGTGGTAGCTTGACTTCCGCGGCACTCAGAGGATAAATTATGTGTTTATTAAGTAATTAAGTAATTTAGATACTACTGTTAAATACTGTAGACGGTATATACATATGTATTTAGGGTCTGTTGAAAATTAAGTCGTTCTTAATGGAAGCTATTACCAAGCTTTCGCTGTTTACTTTTCATAAAAACTGGTTAACCAGTTTTTCCGTACAAATCTACATTCGGAATCGGGGTTTTAAGAAATCAATTTTTCTATAATTCGAAAACTTGTTCCAGAAAAGACAGATTATAGAATACGCTTTTTGTAAAACTTAGAGTTCCTTTCAAATGATTAAATATTTAGGAGCAACCTGTTCATAATCATTCAAATCGCTGACATAGCTTAGATTTTCGCAGTTTTAGAAGTACTATCTTATTTGTATATGTTAGACCACTTCTTTTTATAATTTAAAAATCGCTGTGTTCGTCTTCAATTTGTTCGACAATCTGGTTCACGAAAATTGGTTGAGGGATCCAACCTCCTCGGGTTAGCCAGGATTGATTGATGTTTTATAAGACACAACTGTTACTTAAGAGAATAAAAAGTAATTACGAAACTAGCTCAAAAAAAAGGATGTCTTTGGAAAGCATCTTATCAGTGCTAAGGCCAACTCTAGCCAAAGTGTTAAGTTCGACCGTGAAAGTAGTCCAAGGGATGTCTGGCTATTGAATTTTGGAACTAGAAATGATATCAATTTAATAAATAGGGGTTCAAAATATTTTTTTCATATAATCATTATTATTTTCGGGATATTGCAAAGTGCTAGTGGACTATTTTTTTCCTTAGATGCAAGACAATGTACAATACAAAAATTTACTGTTACCATCATTAAAAGTAAGCTGCATGTAGTTCCAGCAGAATGCTGCAGTGAATATTCTGCATGAACGATTTAAGGATATAGCTATGTCTCGTGTGGTATCCTCCAAGATTTGTCGGCTATATATTTTCTAACGGAGTTATTTTAAAATTGCATTTCTATTCCAATAAGGCGAAATTAGCCCTTTTCCATAAACTCAACATATAACAGCCGGATATATGCGATGCAGTCTTTAAACTTTTGGATCAATGGCAGCGCGCGAAGACATGGAAAACCACGCAGCTTAGTTATTCCATTATTGTCGAAAATTTGCTTATGAAAAGGGTCATATGTGCCTCGATTCGCAATGTGTCTGCGTATAGGGTATTCAATCGAGGCCCCCACCAGGAAAGGGTTGTGTCACCTCTGCTATGGAACCTGACGATTAACCTTCTACTGCTGAGTCTTGAGCGTAACATGGTTATGACTGTTGCTTAAGCTGATCACATAGCAGTTGAGGTCTGTAGCAAGCATTTGGGCACGATACCCCAGCGTATCGAATCCGCAACGGCTCTTCTCAGAAACTGAAGTATGAATTGCAGAATTGGTGTAAATCCAGCAAAAACTGAATTGGTACTTTTCACTAGGAGGTACAGGGTGAAAGCTTTGTGCTAGCTAAAATCATTGGGATAACTCTGAAAGTCTTGCAGTATGCTATATATATCTGGGTAAGCTATTGTGGAAGTTACATTTCCAGTCTAGAGCGGGAAAGGCATTCGTGGCTATATACACGTGTAAAAAAGTGATTGTGCTCAACGGGGCATAAACACCAGGGGTATCAACTGGATCATTGATGCAGTAGTCAAACCCATTCTTCTTTGTGTTATATTAGTTTGGTGAGAAAATATTTTGATTAGCAACTATCCTGATAACAGGAGCACTCAGGTCCACTCCACCGAAAGTACTTTCCATGACAACTTTGATTATTGCACACCAAAACCTTATTTTGATTGGCTATTTCGGAAACTTGTTACCGATAGGGTGCAGTGGGCTGCACTTTATCTCCTCAATGGATCGTTCAAGGTGTTCACAGACTGATTCAAAAAGGGCGACAGGATGAGGTTTCTATGTGGAAAACTTCAGTCTAAAAGTTCCATTTAGAGAACGATTTACTCAGGTTTAAGAAAGCTCGGATGAGACTATTAGTAGCAGTGCTAAATAGGAACTGGAATATCGGAACCCATGCTAGAAAAATGGTTCTTACTTACAACGACTATTGCAGGAGTTGTAACGATGAAGAGGAAGTAGAAACTGTGTTTCACTTTCTACGCCAATGCCCTGCGTTAGCAAGCGCATGAAGTGGGATACTCGGCTCTGTTACTTTGTCGGATCTAGATAATCTGGCAGGTATTGGGCTAAGCAAGTTAAATCTTAAAAGTTTTCGTTAAAAACCACCAATAGTGTAAAAATGTGCCAACGAGGCTTTAACTTAAATGCAAAGATTTTGTTTACGTATAAGTTCTTAAAGACTAAATTTTTCGTTTTTCGTGTTTCAGTTTTTTCTTTTAACTGAGTTTTTAATATGCAAATAAAAAAAACTCATTTATGCAAATGATTCTGCTTCTGAAAATTACAGTTATCGAATTGTCAAGTTGAAGTTCATATGCCAACAGTATGTATGTACGATTATGTACTCGTAAGTATGTACAAGAACATTTGCATGTATGTAAGTCACGCTCTCAACTTACCCACGAACTAAAAAAATTAAAACTGATAGAAGAAATTTGTTGAAAGTTGCACTTTATTCACCAAAATGAATACTCAAAAAGGGAATAGAGATTAAAATCAAATCAAAATATCTCACAAAATCTTACAAATAGTTGAGGGATGCAACTATTACAATAATATATAAGACATTTTGCTTGGTTTCTTCATGTGATCTGCTACTTGTTTTATGTTGTTATCTTGACAAATAAAGATCAAAAAGTTAGAACTAAAAAAACGTAGGTATGTGTCATAAAAATTCAATTAAGTATTTTTCATCAACTGTTGACATTAAAAAAACACATATGAAACAAAAGACTTAGACGCATTTTAAACACTTTTTTTTGACATAATATCAAAAGCCTAAAATTCAAAGATCTTTGTGCTAAAACTAAACGCTGTCAATTTAATTGTCTTTTGATGTTTGTTAGTCAAACATTACATAACATTTTTTTTAAGTTCACATTTCTTGAAAAACTACAAGAATTCTAAGAACAGCCAAATATTTTTATCGCTATTAAGATCTACATTCGTGCCTCCTTCAAGTATTGTGTTGAATTTATAGTTTTATGTATTCACATATTTCGCACAGTTAAGACTTAATAGAGAAAAAATAGTGTATCTTCAAATACTGGTTTGTCTGAAATTATTTTAATGTTTATTATTATTTGATTTGATTTTATAAGTTGGCAAAATTTTATGTCTCGAAAATTCCAAGTGCTAATTTTATTATTTTTCATATATAATTTTTTTCTTTTTCTCCGTTTTTTTAGTTATAGCTTATAAGTCTAGTTATTAAGTCCATTCTTTTTTATATTGTACTCTGTATTGTGCCGGAAACAAGCACTTAATTTAAAAAAAAATTTATTAAATGTGTCCACACAAATTCATAAGATTTTAGTGTCTAACATTATACCATTATATCAAAACATTATAAATTTAAGTTTTCTTTGAAATACTATTTTTAATTATTTCCTTTGTAATGTTTATTTTTGAAGTATCAAAAAAACTTAACTTGCTTTTATAATCTCTTTGCATGAATTTCTGTAATTTTTTTGATTATCAGGTTACCTGAGTATGTACTTCTCATGTTTATTTACATTTCAACACATTAGTTTTCCATCAAAACTTTTACTGGGCGCATATTTATTTTGTTATTAATGTACACATTTTTTGTGGGTATGAGGTTCAAGTACAAGCCGACTTCATCAGATCATGAAAACAGTTTTTTATGATTAAGAAACACACAAAATCCGAATTTTACTACTTCCGGCGAAACATGTACCGGTGCTGCAACACACCCCGGCAACACCTGACTCATCAATTTGGGCTGTTGGCTGAAGTAGCTAGCGCGTTGACAGCAAAGCAAATAATGTCTAAGAGCGTGGGTTCGAGCCCAGGTTCAGGCAAGTCATAACATTCAGCATTTTTCAGATGTGCATTACTATGCCATTGTATTTGTTGTTGTTGGACTGTTTAAGTGATGATAGCATAGCACTGGTCACTGAACTGTACCGACAGCAATTGATACTGGTGGGTGCTACTGGACATCACAGCGCACAGTGGCCAATTTGGCTTCGCTAGCGGCATTTAATTCAAATTTTCAAATTTGAAAAACCGTTAATTTTTTTTAACAATCGATAACAAATACATTCACTAGATTCGTATCGATTTTTAAAAGCTCAGCTTACAGCTGATGAACAGCTGTGAGGTGTCAAAGTCAGCATATGTTTCTGCAAGTGTTGTGCAAAATATTTCCGCCTTTTTGATCATCGTTTTGCTATTCGTGTTAAACTTGCAAATTTTATTATTTTCATTAAAAGTTTTGTTATATACTAACGCCAATGTATGTATTATATAAAAAACTGTGGTTGTGTTCTTTGTATACTTATGTTATTTATAAAACGTAATCGTGTTTAAGTGTATTAGCAACTCGCCCATTGTAACGTACACCTGTCTTTCGTGGAGTAGAACTTACAAAATTCACCTGCATTCAGTGTAATTGTAAATTTTCCTATATGTGTTAACCATTGCGTGTCCAAAATGTCCAAAATTTACTGCGAGTACCTGCGAGCCTTCAATTTATTGTACTTTTTAGGCAAAATGTCAGTGACAAAACGATACTGAAGAATCTGATTAATATTTCTTTTATAATATGGTTTCTCTTTGAGTTGAAAATTTTTTTTTATTTTATATATGAATATATGGTGGAAAATGCTGCTGAGATCAAGCAGTTTTCTTTCTTTTGTCTTTTGTAGTCATCTTTCTTAGTATTCAACCACCTGTGACAATGTAAACATGGAGTTTATGACGGGTGCCTTCGTTTTTAATAATTAATGTTTATGCGTAATTTGTTGAACTGTTTAGGTTAATATTGAAATAAATATTGAACTAAAACATAAATCATATCAAATAAAAAATTAACGTTTATTTTGGAAAATATATTAACTTTTTCCACACAAAATCTGTTCAAATCTTTCTTTGAATTGACCAAACATGTCTAAGGTATTGTTGAGTTTTCTATTATTTTGTGTTTGAAGTTTTTAATAAATCCGTTGAATTGTTAATTTTCAAAAGAAATATTGTGTATTTATATAAAATAGTATTAGTTGTTGTGTAAAACAGAAGATTTTTGTGTGTCGATTTTTTGTAATATTGGCGATTTTGACGATTTTATTTCCAAAATTTTACATATTTTCGGAAAATGTTACTGGCAGCTCTGTAGGTCTGTTATCGTTTTTATCTGTACCAGCGTTTAGACTAGCAGCAGTTGTGTAAATAAATTTCAACATTCAGTACATTCACATATGTGTGTTTAACCTCGTGAAGCAAATGGAGTTGAAGCAGTTAATTCGAAATAACATTTAAGACCACGGGCAAATCATGCGGTTCATTTGTTCACAATTGAGAATAAGCTCAATCATGAATGATTCAGTAGCTGTCTTAAGGTCATGACCTTGGCGAATTCCCTTAACTGTTGGTGCAGTATCAGCAACGGCTTGTGCAGGATGAATCCTGCAAATGGTTTTGCAAGAATTGTTGACTTCCACTAATACGTGTTTATGTAAGTCACAAAAGGCATAAAATAATATTACCCATTCAAGTTTTAAATGTGGTGTGTAGTGGTCAGTAAGTACACCAATGTTTTGGAAAATGCGAGCGGGTATAACACTTTTTCTGGACATCTACTGTATATAATAATAAGTTACTTGTTAGAAAATGTTCGCCTAAAATTTTAAAACTAACTAAGTCTAGGAAAAGTGTATTAATATTTTAAGCGTATATAAGGGTTTTTTAAAAGGTGCAGAATTTTAAAATATGTTCTGCCATTATTAATTGAATTTAGTTTCAGTAAAATGACTCTAACATAAACGCGTAAAATTTTTATTTATAAGGGAAACCGGCCCCTGTTACCATATCTTGGCATGTCTTCAGCGCTGGCGTGTCAGCAAACATTAAAATTTAAGACTTCACTGTAAAGTCATTATATGTCGGACTTCTTTGTATACAATTCGATTAGTTCCAGCATTCATCTTATGACCACTATTTGAGATTCATTGAGCATAACAAATACAAATGTTAATAGGGATTTTGATGCAACTTTTTAAAAAGAACTTAACAATTGACAAGTCTACCAATAGTAAACTTACTACCCGATTTTACTGTCGATCCGTTGACCATCATATTTCTGAACTTGCATTAAATATTTTTATTAGAAGACTAAGATACTTAAGGCATAGAAAGGCAAATGCACTAGTTAAATAACTGTAAGTATTGTTTTGTTGTGTGCATTCACCGAATAATATTAGTTTTTATTTCATGACATTCTAAATTCTTTAACGTCAAATAAAGCACACTGTATATTATATATTTGCACTTTATTTAATGCCTTTTCAACTCGCAATTTATGAATTTTAAAATGTACCTTTTTTATATTCTGCGAAAACTTTTGAAAAAAGTACAATCAAAAATCTATTGAAATAAATTTTAATTAATTCAGCATGAACTTCTTTTAACATCTAATTTTCTCATACAATAAAGTAAATCTTTATACTAAATAAAATGTGTGTTGCATGTTTTTTCTTCAGAATCGATTTGCATTTAAAACAAGAGACATCTCCTTGAGTAAAAAAATAAGAAATAAACGGAACAACTTAAACTTAGCTGCAGAAATACCTTAAGATGTCACACGTAGTCAGTGACAATAGCAACAACATTATGAAAAGAACAACGCCAATAACATTAACAACGATGATAACAACAATTGCAATAATAGTAACAGCAAAAAAATATATAAACACGAAATATTTCTTATAGTTTCTTCAGCCAATTGATGACATTTAAAAATCCATTTATTTATATTCGGAAAAATATTTATTTAACAAAAACAAAAAAAAACTTTACAAAATGAGATTTCATTTAACAGCCGGCTTAGCCAGTGAAACAAACATAAAGATAAGTTATTCCCATAAGGCTTAAAAATGCATTCGTACATCCATCCATCTATTCGTTCTTTAATTTTTCCATATTTAATGGCTTAAAGGCTCATTGTGGCACTATGGCTTTGTCAGTTTATACTGTTGCTGTCTTTGGAAGCAGTATATAAACAGACAAACAGCCTGTTTCTTAATACCAATCTACGAGTACCTACTCTTTTGTAAGTATGTGGAATATGCCTTTAAAGAGTGTATTCTCTAGTTTTTTTGTTGCTGTTGTTTTCTTTACAAAAATATAATAAAAGAAGCTTTACCTAAAATCGTGACCATTAATTTTTTTGTTATAAACTGATGTTGCATTGTACAAGTTTATACAACATTTTTTGGGTTTGACTTTAAGACTTCAAATCCAGTTAAATTGAAGTTAAAAGCTATTTATTGTTTATACCTAAACTACGCCCGTGCCTTAGTAATAAGGAAAACCACAAAAAGGTTAAGTCAAAATATTTAAGTAGTTGATGGTTATTTAGTTGGTCGGTTGGTGGCATCCATTAACATTTTCTAAGTTGCTAAACAAATCAAGACTGCTTATGAAATTTAGAGCAAACAAATTAGCTTGTAATTAATATGTACGTATCATTCAAGTGCTTGTGAAACTCTAATGAAATAAATATTTATCAACAACTCATCTTGATACAATTTCCTTAAATCTTATGTATAACATGTTTTCTAAATGACTTATTGTCATTATTTTGTTGCAAGTTGTTACAATGAATTCTTATGATTAAATAGAGCGTAAGCATCCAATTCTGATTATTATTGTTCAAATAATTCAAATCGTTTGTGATTTATGTTTTTTTATTCAATTCAATAAACACAAGTAACTGATTGATCTCGTTTTGAAATTGGGTCAGTAGTTATCGTGCTATTTATTTTTTAATATTTTATAAATATTTCTTTAAATTAAATGTTTGTCTTAAACATTTTGTTATGTAAGCAAATGTGATTGAAGTTTTTTATACAAAATTTCATTAACTTCTCAAATTACTTTCAAATATATCCTACATATATTGACTACGATAATTTTACTTTTTTATGCCAAGTAACAGATGTGCAAAATATCTTAGTACGTGCACAATATTTAAGAAATTCAAGGCAAAGTTTTGCTATTGTGCGATCGATGTAGGAATGATACATATATAAAATGCATAAGTAAATAAATACCCTACTTGAAGAATAATTCTGCGTTCTTCAAGTAAATGACCAATATTCAGTTGTATTTAAAATAAATCTTTATCACATCAAGACGGCCACTTCAACGTGGTGATGGCCTGGAAGGGAGTCAATTATTACTTTTTATACATCATGCGAAACGTCACTTAACTATTTAAAAGAACATAGGCGGTTCTGAATAAAATCAAAAATATATGTATAAATATGACCTAGACTTATTTTTATTTTTACAAATATAAATGCAATTGTAAAGTTAGTTTTATTTTTAAGCCGAATCTGAGAATCGAACCACTAGGCTCCGGAATACTGGATCAATTCTAACTCGTCACAAATATGCGGTATAATAAATTAAAGTGTAAGTATATTGTATAAGATAATAATACCCCAGGCCTAGTTAACTTGACCAAGTATTGGGAAGACATATTCAAAATTCGAACAAAAAAATGTTTGGATTAAATGAAAATGTCAAAAATTCTGGGAGTCTCAATAGAGCCTGGGAGAGCTTTGCCTCTCAGTCCCTAACCTGTTCGCCCATGCCAAAAATTTAGCTTCCGTCGCAAAATAAATCTTATTAAATAGAATACACAAAATAAACCAGAGGAGTATTTAAACCAAAAAGCTGGCCGAAATTATTAAGCATGGTTTTTGAATTGAAAGATTAAGTTTTTTGATAGTTTTAGGTGTAATTTAATATATAAAATCTAGTGGCAGATTTTTGGTTGTTTTTATAACAACTCCCCTTTCCATTCATTTATTTTTATATATGTATATAGATTTGTAATATTTATTTTTTATTATTTAATACTTAGCACAGGAATAAGTTATAGTAATTAAGAACGTCGAAATCATTATCATATGTCCCCCTCTTCTTGACATTTTGAAATTTCGTACAATTTTCTAACTAAAAACTGAAATTTCTCGTCAATGGCTAATAACTGTAATGTTGTGTAGCATTTCATGCTATCTCAATCAAGACAGTTCTGATTAAAATTGTATGCAGTAGCCCATTTAGGGATATGTATTTGTATACGTATGTTCGTATTCTTTATTTAGTTAGCAGTCTGGTATCTGGGTGACCCATGTATATTTTATATGCCTATGTTTACTTTTTTATATTTAATTTTTATGATTAATGCTTTTAAAAATTACTTTAGTTAGGTATGTACATACGAGGGCGGATTGATAGCTACGTAGCGCTAGATGGCAGCACAAACAGAAAAACTTTTTTTATAAATTGCGATCTGTCAAACGTCAGCTGTTTAATTTCACCCCAATTCATCCGTCAGATTACATGATAAAATATTGCTTTTTTAAACGCGGCCGAACAATCACTGCAACAATACTATCACCAGGAAGACCAAAAGAGGTGGTTAATGAAGAAAATTTCAAGAAAATCCTCGATATCGTTATGAATGATCGCCGAGTCAAGTTACGTGAGATTTTTGAAATGGTAAACATATCATATGAACGTGTGTTCAACATTTTGCATGAACATTTGCATATGAAAAATCTATCGGCAAGATGGGTGCCGCGTTTGCTCTCAATTGACCATAAACGTTAACGTGTGACGTGTGCGGTCTCAATGGCAAAGCTTTATGAATTGGGCTACGAATCCGCCATATTCTCCGGAATAAGCCCCTAGTGACTACTTCCTATTTCCAAACCTAAAGAAATGGCTCGGTGGGAAGAGAATTAGAGATGAAATGATTGACTAAACACATGCCTATTTTAAGGACCTCGAAAAATCCTATTTTTTGGAAGGGATGCAAAAACTGTAGAAACGTTGGTCTAAGTGTATTGAGTTAAAAGGAGATTACGTTGAGAAATAAATGGTTTTTGAAAAAAAAATTTTTTTCCTACTTAGGTACCTTCGGATTTATCAGCCTTCGTACATACATATTTCTAGCAAATAATTTTATATAGAGCGCAGGTAAATATAAAGCGGGCGTGGGGTAATGCCCATGTATAGGCACATTATGAAGTGCTGAAATTTATGTGAATAAGATGTAAAATCAATAATTCGAAAGACACAAAAGATTATGACGGTAAAAAGTATTTGAAATAGTGTCTGATCTAATATTAGAGATTCTAAATTTTAATGTAGTATAGAACATAATTTGTACATTGGCTACCTCCACTTATTTTTTTTGCAAAAAAGTGCATAAATTAATTTTTTTTTTTATATTTTCAAACGAATTGTTTCAACATTAATATTGAAGATAATTTCTTTTTTAAATACCAAAAATAGCATTTGAACAAATCTTTCAATGCAAATCAATGTAATAAATTTGTTCATTTAGCCACAAAAAAATATCATATAAACATCTTGAAACCGAAAAAGCATTAAAAGCGCGTTTAATTTTGTTCACCTTCCTGACCAGCAGTGTCTCAGGGCTACAATTCGCAATATGAAGTCTCAAAAATTTACAGTATGATGTATAAAATGTTGGTGTGTATACTTAGCATACTTAGTTTTTAAGATTTCTTTGAATTTATTTTTGCCGGCCAATAAAATGCACTTTAAAAAATTTTTTTACGTCCCATCAACATGTTATGAAATAAATACCAAAAATGCAACAATTAAACAAGCTTCTTAATGGTTTGAACTTATTGCATTATAAGCCAATGTTCGAAGCCAGTTCAGAACACACGTCAGAGGAGAAATTATCGGATGAATCGTGAGACATTTAGAATTATTTCATAATGCACGAACTCCCAAAATATATGCGTGTTTTGGAAGATATTAATTTTTTTACTTCTTCCGTTGGTCGTTATTTCCGTGTTTTACCGTAAAAAAGTGCTATGATTCGTGGTGCTTATCGCAAGACTACCTGATAACCCAACTTAAAACGATGTCTGTATGTATGTATGTATATAACAATAAAGTGGTTATGCATGAGTTTTTGGATAAAGGCACTACTTGACTATTGAATTAATTGATATTAAAACAAAAGGTTTTTAGTTTTTCATAGAAAACCGTTCAATATGTAAAAATGTATCCTTTGGAATTTGCTTTGATGAACGATGTACTACTGTTTTTAGTGTTGCTTTACTTTCTTTACTCTCATAATTATCAAAAGATAACTTTTTAATTCACAATAAGTTTTTATATATGTATGTACATACACACATACATACATGTAATTCACATTTTCTTAGACTCACCACTTTAAAAGTGTACGCCATTTTTAAAAGCGTTGTATTGTTTTTTGTTAAGTCCTTATATTGCACAATATTTTATTACTTTTGCTTAAATATTATTGAAGAACTCATCACTTTTTTATAAATAATCTTTATTATTAGAACTTTATAATTATGTTCCGTGCAAAGAAAATAATTAAAATGATTGAGATTTTTCCAAGTTTGAAAACAGGGTATTTTGAACTGTAGAGTTATGTTGTTTAAACTAATGTGCCATCAAACATCAAAGTTCTCTGCCTTTTATACATTTTTTCCTTCTATTAACATCATTTTTGTTTTTTTTCTATTATTAATTTTTTGTTTCTATTTCTGCGAGCGTTTCAGCTTTTGTTTGGCGCCCAACGTTAGAAAAGTCCATGCATTTTATTTTTACAAAAACACAAACATTTGGTGTTGCCAACTTAAAGTTGCTGTTTGCCAATAAAAGTTCAACAATCATCAGACAACAATCGAACTGAGATTCATTTTAGTTATTTGTTCTACAACTGAGCGAACATTTCGCTTGAATTAAGTTCGTGAAATTTCCTCAATGTAAACAATAGTCAGTGCTGTTTTATGTGGGTAGCTTGGGACAATTAAAGTGTACCAATAGAATGAAATCTTGCAAATTTATCATGTTAAAATTTAAAAAAAATAGAGAAAAAATAATATTAACAAAATATCTCAAAAGTAGATCGTATTATTTGGATCTATATTTAGTATTCACTCGAATTAATTGTTGTTCGATTAATCGAAAAAAAATCTCTTATTTGATTGAATAATTAAAAAAGGAAATTAGGATTGCGTTAAACGATTAAGACTTCCCAGCTGATTTCAGCTCGTATGTTCGTAACTCATCGTTATTTATCGTATAACTGATAATTTTGCTTTCTCTGTGTTACAGTAAGGTTATTTCTTAGTAAGTTATTCTTTTTTTAATATTTAAAAGTATTTTCAGCTTTCTAACTGATAAAATTTTTTTGATATCTTTTCTTTTATGTCCTTTTAATTGTATTATAAGCACAAACAGTATATTTCTAATCAGACATGTTTAGCTTCCACTTCCTTTTATTTTCGTTAGTAAAATGGAGAACACAAAAAGGTACAAACTTTTGTTTTTCTTATACAGAAAGAAATGGAACTAATTCATGCCGCAAATTATCGTTGGTAATCTTTAGCTGATTTGTTTAAAAATTTTCTTCGCTTTAATAATAGTGTGTAAAAGTTAGCAATAAACGGAACTTTAACTATTTTTCGTTATTACAACTTTCCTGTAAAAAAAATTAAAATTTTTTCTTGTGTATGGCGGTGCTATTGGAGCATCACTTCCCATATTAGAAAGTTAGAAAACTGTTGCGCAGCTTATAGGTTGCCTAGAAATTAGGTAGTATTGCACCTATCAAGAAATTTGTAATAATTTTGATCTCAGGACTAGTCCAAAGTAACCCAAATGTATGTAGAAAACATGGTCTATTTAACATTACGATGTCCTAGGGCTGGACCATATGGTACAGGTTTGCATTACATCGGACTAACCCAAAAACTACTCCATTTCATTAAAAATGGACCACTCACAGGAAGTTTGTTCGGCACGAGTACCACCGCGAAAGCACGAACAATTGTCGCAATTGTTTGTTTGAAAATTACATAGTTCATGACTGCATTACATAGGGCTATGTTGTAACTAGTCCGTTTCAGCTATAATGGGCCACGTAGTCCAATATTATCTGCAGGGACATTTACTGGTTTGTAAGGTTCCCACTGAAATTCCGCATAAATACAAATCTAGCAGCAACTAGTAAGGAAAGCACAAACCAAATGAATGCGAAACTATTTTGATTAAGAATCGCATCAGCAGTTGCTTTAATGTTGTTATCTGGTTGAATGTTCCCTCATTAAAGCAACCCAGCAGTAAATTTTGAAATTTATTTCATACGTAACTAAAGATTTATGTACTATATAATATTTTTAAAACTTTTTCATCGTTTCTTTTCAGAAATAAAAATCTGTTATATATGTTGCCGACTTCATGTCACTCACTTATTTTGAATGACGAATGAATTATACATGTAGTTGTACGGACACTTAAAAATAATACATTATTACCCCGATGAAATTTTTCTGCTGGATATATTCGTATTTAATTTAAACTAGAGTTCCAATAGTGGCCAAAATTCGACCGCCACCTTAAACATACATATACTTAATTTAGTTACAGTCATTTAAAGAGAGAAAACTACCTAATTACCCATTCCCTTCCCCATGGATAAAACAATAAACGAAATTGCATATAAACACGCACATTTATATTGTTAAAGTCTTAGCTTGAATCTTACACTTTAGGAGCCGTTTAATCCTTTAATAGTCGGCTCACTAAAGCTCAACAATGTTTACATTTGTTAAAGGAATGAGGAAAATCGTTTGGCAAAAAAAAAAAGAGAAAAAGGGATCTAAAAATTTGTCTTTGCCTATTTATATAATAGATTTCTCAATATCTCAACGAAAGTGACCAAAAACAAACATTAAAAACTTGTTGGCTTGATGTTACCACGCTTGATGACGCACCAAGCATTTATTTTTACTTTGATTTTTTCCTGTTCGTTTGGTTAATAAAATACTAAAATGTCTCTAAATAAAGCAATGTCAATAACAAAAATGTTATTTAATAAGTTCTAACACTTCTTATTTTTATCAGTCAATTCTTTGTTTTTCTTTCTAATACTTTTTTGTACGAGTACTTTTTCTAGTTTTCTTTTAATTATGATTTTTTTGACAACTGTTCACAATGAAAATACAATTCTAATGGAAATTGTTCGTGGTGCTTGTTGGGTTAACACTATACACATATAAAACAAGTGACAGCAAGCATACCAAAAATCAAGCAAGTGCTTAGAATGTGTTTGAGGCCCTTAATACAACGATGCAATGTGAATCGGGCAAATATTATATGTATAGTATATTCCTTCTGTTATTTATATTCAACAGCAAAGTACTTTTTATTTTGTTCCACAATTGCTCATCATTAGAAAATCAATTTTTTAAGCATCAAAGCTTTTCTTGTGCATGGAGTTATTTCGGTATTCTCAGAGAATCTATGGGAAATGATAAAGATCGCGCATTAATGTACACTACAATTTACATACCTACAAACAACATTTTCTCATCATCAAAGCACAAAGTTGTCTACGAGCTCAATAAAAGTAAAGTCTGTCTGATATTAAAAGTCCATAAATTTTATTAGCGAACTGTATTTAAGAGTATATGCATCTCTTTGCGTATCTGTGTGTAAGTTCATAAATTGTCTATTGATCGATCTGTAATACAAAGTACTTGTACTGCAGACACATAGTCGATCTTTATGAGTGCACCACCAACCCACAAAAGAACAATAAATTGAAATTACCAGTATGAATTTGGTGACGTTTCTTTTGTAGGTTTACTTGTTTGTGGCTGCTCCCATTGAACGGGTGGATGTAATAAAATTCACTGACGAATTATTATGTGTCTACATGTTATAGCATCTTCTTCCTCCGAACTTTTTATTTATTTCTTAGTGCAATTTTTTGTGTGGAAAAAATCTAAAGAATTGATTGTTTAGTTTGGCTTGAATTTTAAACATGCCACTTGCTATTATTGTTGACTTTGCCGCCGTTCTTTAATGTTGTTATTGTTTTTTATGAAATTTTAGTACATTCAATCAAAATGTATATACACACATACTATGTACATATATTCGTGTTTCTGCACTTTGAAATTCTTACTAAAAATTGCTGAATATTTTAAATTTTTAATGCAATAGAATCATCAGTTATTTAAGATTGTTAATGTGTTAGCGTTTGTGCAACATTTGGTATACGAACTTAGTTTTACTTTTATTGTATTTCTGATGATAATTTTTTAACCTTTTTCTGTTTTAGCCAAAACATTCGAATCGATTTTACTTATTCTGTTAATGTTGCATGTATGTGTTCATATAAAAGATTGAAAAAATGCCTAAATGGAGGGGGCGGTTGTCAATAAATTTAGAATTGTTAACTTTACCAGAGCTGCATTGTAAAAAGAATCGGTGGTAGTACCTCAACATCAGACTTCATATCAAATGTATTTAGTTTTTTGCGTTTTACGGTGAAAGTGTTAACTTGTCTGTTTTATCATTATTTTGGTTGTATTTTTCTGCTTTTTGTATTTAGTCTGAAGTATGAGTTTTGATAAAATGTATGTTAATTTTTGTACTTGTACATAATTATGTGCGCGAGGAAGAACCTACTAAATAAAAATAAATAAATAAAAAAAGTAAATAAAAATAAATAAATAAAATAAATTTAAGGCTTTTTAATTTTTTTCAAGATTTTCGATTAGAATTTTGAAACATAAAATGAATTTAATTGCAATAAATGATAGAAATTAATGACATCTGTTTTATATTTGGCATTAAAATGTACAAAATTTGATTTGTTTGTTACAAGATATATTTTGGGCATAAAATAGTATGTATTAGGATATTTTGTATTCAATTTTAACTTTATTTATGAAGTGCAAGGCTTAAATTTCTATACGATTTTGTTCTTATACTTCATATAAATAATACTTTGATTTTCATTTTAGAAAAATAAGCCCTTTAATTTTGAGTCTTTTCAATATAAAGAAAATTACTTTCGAAGAAGAAATCCTTAATTTGTAAATTTGCTAATTATGGGAGAAAATTCTATTTGCCAACAATGATTCAGAAGTATGTTTCAGTAAATATTGACATACTAAAACAAATAACGAAGACAAATCAACAGAGAAGTTATTGCATAAGTTTTAATAATATGCGGAATATTCGACATTTGAATAATACGAGGGCGGATTGATATTGAAGCCATTTAAGTACGAAAAAAAATATATTTTTTCAAGACCATTTATTTCTCAACATAGTCTCCTTTTAGCTCAATACACTTAGTAAGACTATATTCCAACTTTTTTATACCATCTGAATAATACGATTTTGGGAACCCCTCAAAATACGCGTTAGTTTCGGTAATCACTTCTTCGTTTGAGATGAATATTTTTCTTGCGAGATATTTTTTTAAGTTTGGAAACAGGAAAAAGTCACTAGAAGCTGGACTATAAGGTGGATGATCAACCAATTCGAAGTGTATTTCACGTAATTTTAGTATCGTATCTAATGCTGTCTAATGCTTTTCAACGCAGCGGGTTGTCTTGAAGAAAAAGCATTTTTTTCTTCTTTAAATGAGGCCGTTTTTTTCTTTATTGCATCAAACAATTGTTCCAATAATGCGCGATAATTCTTTCCTTTTTCAAAATAATCAATGAGCAATATTCCGTGTGCATCCCAAAATACAGTGGGCATCACCTTGCCAGCCGATTTCACAGTCTTCGCCGTCTTCGGAGCACTTCCACCCATTGTTTCGATTGATTTATGGTTTCAGGTGTGTAGTGGTGGACCCACGTTTCCCTAACAGTTATTAATCGAAGTCAAAAATTAACAGATTTACGCTTTATCATGTCCAAACACCGCTGTGAAGTGGTCTGTCGAACTCGTTTTTGTTCGACACTGAGCAAACGCGGCACCCATCTTTCCGATAGCTTTTTCATATGCAAATGTTCATGCAAAATGTTGTACACACGTTCATATGTTATGTTTACCACTTCAACAATCTCACGTAACTTGACTCGGCGCTCATTCATAACGATATCGAGGATTTTCTTGATATTTTCTTCAGTAACCACCTCTTTTGGCCTTCCTGTTGATAGTATTGTTGCAGTACTTGTTCAGCAGCGCTTAAATTCAGCAATCCAATATTTTACAGACAGATCAGACTCACCGTAATGTTTATCGAGCTTTTCTTTAGTCTCTTTCGCCGTTTTCCCTTTCAAATAATAGTGTTTAATGACTGCATTTTCCATTTTTCAAGAAAAACACAAAAGTTGCTTACTTCAAACGACTACAACAAATAAACTAATTGATGAATTTGGGTGAAATTGATACAAAAAAAATTCAGTTAGGAACATAGGGCGTCAACAAGGGTGCTGTTGGCTGAAGTAGTTAGCGCGTTGACTGCAAAGCAAATAATGTCTAAGAACGTGGGTTCGAGCCCAGCTTCAGACAAGTCATAACATCCAGCATTTTTCAGATGTGCATTAGTATGCGATTGTATTTGTTGTTGTCGGAATGTTTAAGTGATGATAGCATAGCACTGGTCACTGAACAGTTCTGGCAGCAATTGATACTGGTGTATGCTAGCGGACATCACAGCGCCCTCCTTCGTCGGTATTGTAGCAAAATCGCCGGCGAAGTAAAATAATTAATAAAATGGCTACAACAGCTTAAAACACATTTAATGCGCCTACTTGACATCAGAGGCGCTGCAACACTGATCTAAAAAAAAAAACTAACACAACGCGCAATATCAGAGTTGTAAAAATTAAGCTTTCTCTCTTTCACCATCTGTCCTCTCTCACTATCCCTTTCCCAAAGAAGGTAACACACCTACGGGTTGGTAGGCATACTAATTGCCTGAGTGTTACTTCTCTTTTAAAAAAAAAAAAAAAAAAAAAAACTAGTTCTCTCCATGAGTCTCGGTTATAAGCAATCGATTTTATTTGAGTACAAGAGAGATTTGCCTTCATTATTGTTCGTTTCCAAGTATTCCTTGGCCGGCCTGGCCATCGGAGTCCTTGCGGACTACATTCCAGCGCTGTTTTAGCTATGTCGCCCTGAGCTCTTCTCAAAACTTGTCCAATCCATGACCATTTTCTACGCATTATTTGTTTGTCGATAGGAATAATTGCAGTTGGTATAATTGCTAATTTGTTAACCAGTTTGGCCAGAAACTGTGTAGGACTTGTCTTAAGCACCAACGTTTGTAGTTTTCATTTTTGTTGTTGTGTGGTGCCCAAAGTACTGCAACCGTATAGTAAGACCGACATTACGCTAACATTGAATATTCTTAGTTTTGTCAAGCGAGATATGCTGCTGGAGCGCCACACTTTATGTAGAGTTTGAAAGGCTGTTCGTGCTTTGTTAATGCGCATCTTGATGTCCTCGTCTATGGCACCGTTCTTTGTTAGTATACTACCAAGGTAGGAAAATTTATCGACATCTTCTATCTGTTCACCTTCCAGAAATACAGGGGTTTGGATCGATGACTTCACCCATAGTAACTTGGTTTTTTTAATGTTTATCTTATGCCCCACTGCCTCAGCATTTATTGCAAGTTTTTCAAGCTTTAGCTTTATATCGGAGAAATTTTGCGCTATCATGCATACATCATCCGCATAATCTACGTCGTGTAGCTGTTCATTAATGGTCCATTGAAATCCACGCAGTGCATTTAAGATTGTTCTCTGCATAACGATGTCGAGTAATATTAGAAAGAGTGTAGGAGAGAGGACACAACCTTGTTTGACTCCAGTAGATATAGAAAAGGGTGCTCCCAAAGAACCGTTGAAGCTGACCCTGGCTTCTGCATTGCGGTAGAGCTCTTCAATTAAGCTTATTATCTTATCAGGAATACATATTGATGTTAGGGCTTCCCATAGAGCAGGTCATGACGCAGTATCGAAAGCACGCTGGAAGTCTACGAACAGTAGGTATAGTTGACAATTGTATTCCATCGATTGCTCAATAGTTATGCGCAACGTGTTTATGTGATATGTGACTGATCGGCCTCTCCTGAAACCAGCTTTTTTTTGCGTAGTAGAGTTTCGACTACAGGGGAGATTCGATTTGAAATTATTTGTGCCGTGATTTTGCTGATGATATTTTGTAGTGCGATCCCTCGCTAATTTTTGCAATTTGATAAATCACCTTTTTTGACAAGGTAACAATTTTTCCATCCTTCCATGACTTTGGCATATTATTTGTTCTCCAGCCACCCTGAATAATATACGTAATGTGAGACACTACTGCATTTGCGCCATACTTGAGAAGTTCCGCCGGAATATCGTCTGGACCAGCCGATTTGTTGTTTTCAGCCTTCTGATAATGCTATAAACTTCTTCATATGTCGGTTCTGATGTTAATATATCTCGACGGGGTTTTCGACGAATATCCCTGATAATATCAGGAGAGCTGTCATGATGAAATCTGGAACATTCGGAGAAAAATTCTTTCCATCTGCAGAGTTGATCCCTTGAAGAGAACAAATCAACTCCATATTTGTCTTTTATAAATGGTGTGCTCTTTACCTTTCTCCCTCCCAACTTTTAGATAGTTGAGTATACACCTCCAAGATTGCCGGTGTTCGCAGCCTGCTCGGCGTCCTCTGCAATGCTGTTATTCGGTCGTTCTAAGGATTTCACCTTTTTAGCTGATTCACGATATTCCTGTCTAATTCTTTGTTTAATTGTGGAGTTTTTTGCCTGATACAGTTTTTTCTTCAGCTGTTTTCTTTTTGTTATCTCCAACCAGGAGTGTTCATTTACCCACAGGGGGCAGTTTCTTTTATTTCGTCCTATTATAGACTGGGCACATGATTTGCATGCATCTGCTATGTAGGACCACTCACATGATTGGTATGTCTGCAGTTTGTCTGTTAAGGTCTCGTTGTATTGAGTCTGTATCTGGGAATCCTGTAACCGACCCACATTGTATTTCATACGAAGCTTGGATTTTGCAATCGCTGCAGCGTGAAGACGAAAAGTACCAAGTAGTAACTAATGGTCACTATCGATATCCGCACCTCTGCTTGTCTTTACATCTATTAGCGAGCCGACGAAAAGTTTGCTGACAAGATGTGGTCAATTTAGTTTCTGTATCTGCCATCAGGGGAGACCCACGTGTATTTATGTATGTATATCTCGGTGGGCAAATCTAGTACCTCCAATAAAGAGACGGTGGCGGGAACAAAGGTCAATCAGTCGTTCGCCATTGTTGTTTCGATCGGCTCCTCGACCATGGGAGCCCATAATGGATTTTAGTCTCTGGTTATTTGATACAACCTTTGCATTAAGATCTCCCAGCACAATTTTGATGTCGCCGGACGGTACTGAATTCAGTGCGGCATCCAGCTGAGAGTAGAATTGGTCCTTGGTGTCATCATCGTCTGGTTCTGTGGGAGCATAGCATTGAAAGAAGAAAAATTTTCGAAATTTTGAGTTAAACCTTGCTCGTATTATTCGATCCGATATGATAGAGTATTCGAGAAGAGCGTGTTTTGCTTTAGTTGACATCAGAAAACCTACTCTGTTTTTGTGATGTTGGGAATTCCCCGAGTATATGAACTAAGGACCCGATGTATGTTTAAGGGAGCCGCTTCCTGTCCATCTCACTTCACTTAAACCAAGAATGTCTAGTTTATATGCATTGAATTCCGTGCACACTTGCTTAATTATAGATCTATCTGAGAGCGTTCTGACATTCCATGTTCCAATCATAATCCGTGTTTTGAAGCCATAGGTCGTCATCGATATAGGGGGTTGTTGTATTAAACTTGTTGACGTTTCAGTAATAACTTTTTTTCCGTGAATGGTTTATTAGCCCATAGCACAATCTACTATTATAGGTGGTAGGAAGCCTTTTTCTATGATTGGTGCTTCAGAGGAAAAAACATTTATCCTTACGCATCCTCCTACTCCCTGAGACGCCTTTTCAGCCATTCAGGACAACAATCAAGTCCCTCAGCCTTTCTCAACCGGGCTTGGGACCGGCTACGGTGGATTTATATACATACATATATACATACATACATACATACATATGTGTAAATCCTCCGTAACGAACTCTATATTCGTACGCGTTTTCACATTAATATTAAAAATTTTTTGGTCTTTCAAGAGAGCTACCTACAACTTATGCATAGTGCTTAGTGGGATATAAGTGTACTTTTGAGTGGCATAAAAAAAATTTCTTAGCAGGTATTTGTTGCGAAATAATTGATCACAAAGTTTTGTGACGCACGCTGCAAAAAACGGAAGTAACTTTGAAAGTTAAAGTGTGTTTTCGTAATTTTCTGCGAATTTTGCATTATAAATGTCACAAAATATAGTTCCTAAAAGAAATATGAATATAAGAAAATTCTAAAATAACTTATTTGCAGCCAAAAAATGAACATGAACACTTTGTGACGCATACTACGTGACACACGTTACATTTAGTCTATTATATTTATATTCTAAAATTTATACATAATTTCAATGTTTCCAAAATAGTAAAGACTATTTTTTTTGCTAAAATTGAAGTGAATTCAATGTATAAAAATATGGCTTTCGATCGGGCCATCCTCATTGACACTAAAGTAATGATATGAATACCTAAAAATTTTTAATATCTGGTATAAAATTAAAAGATGTGAGGTAGGGCAGGATTTGACAACAATTTGTGCATTATTGATCGTCGAAATACATTTATTTTATATATAAAATTATATATCTAGTCTGATATTACATATAAAAAAATAAAAAATAAGTTGGATCACTTTCATAAAATTTTGTTTGGGGACTGTTTCTGGGACTTAACCATATATCAAAATTGAAAGTATTGTATTTCAAAACTAACAAATTGTTTAAAAAAAGTATATTTATCAGTTAAACATAATTCTCCTCTTTTATTACAGAATTTTCTGATTGTATATTAGATTTTTCTATTTTCATTCAGAAATTTTTATGTATAAATACTTATAGGTTGTGATTTTTTCGTGCGTATTTCGTGAGCGTGAGTTTTCGTGACTGTGACTAACTTTTTTTTCCACTCACGTGAGCGTAAGTGGTATTTTTAGCATTTGTAGTGGTGTCAAGTTTAGGAGCCCTTTATTACTTTAATACTGAACGGATTTATATAATATATAGTCTGGCCACAAAAGCTCAAGATTTTCTACCATTTGGGAAAAGAATGAATAAAATCGGTTAGCAATTAAAGTAGAAAAAGAAATCCAAAAATTTGATTTTGCCTATTTATATAATAGATAATTATTTGTTGCTCCAATTTAAGTGGATATTACATACGTATTCATTTCAAGTTCATGAAACCTACATTAATATTTTAACATACATTTTCGCATTGCAAAGCAGCTTTCAAGTTAGCATAAATAATTATGTAAATTTCATAATTATAGCCAGCATAACTAAAATATCATTTAATTAAGCCATTTGTATAAAAGACCAAATAAAGTCATTGATCGTTGAATATAATTAGCTTGCACAAACTACATATCTCGCTTTACAAAATAATGGAGACTGCTTATAATTATCTCCGGTAAAAAGCAATAAAATTATGTTTTCACATTGACTATTTCACTCTATATTTACTCGTAAATTTAAAAATTTTTTTACGAAAAATGGTTTTGCCATTTGTAATGTTTTTGGTTAATGTTTTCAATCAATCGAAAGATTGAAAACCAAATAAAGTCGTGAAATTATTTTTTTTTATTTTGAATAACTTCTTTAAGTTTATCAAGATTAACAACAAAAAATTACTTAGTGTTTACTTTATTTTGATGCTCACAGTATTTTCACCACAGTGAACAACACGCCCAGCACTGACTTTGAACTTTTCTCAAGACCATACGGCGCTCTTTTTATTTCTAATTTGCTGATAAAAAATAAAAACTAAATAATTATAAATAATTTGCAATTTCTTAAAAGGCTGTCTATTAATTTTTAAATCTTGACCATGTAAATTTATTTACATGATAAAAATTTGTTTGTTAAAAGTTCAATGCCATCACTATATTACATTTCATTCGCCTCACTTTGATTTAATCATCAACACCAATGTGTTGGATATGAATATGCAGTTCCGCATTTAACATTAGATTTTATTAATAGCATTCAATTATTTTAGATTTCAATAAATTTAAGAAATAAATTAAATTTGCATAAATTTTACATTTTGAAAATTCAAAAACGAATTTATGAATATTCAATCGTTACTAAAGCAATGTTAAACACAAGAGTTCTAGTGGAGTTCATGTAAATACAGTTTTGAAATGTTTCATTGTAATGATGATGATGACTCAATACGGATGAAAAACCCCAAAACACGTCAATTTTTAGACAGAGGTCAAGAAGAGATTCAAACAACCCGAAGCTTCAACGGTAGAATGACGCAACAATTTAGCACTTTTTTAAATACGACATGCAAATTTATTCTCTCATTAAATACATCAATATTAGGTATAAAATATTCATCTTCATAGTCCACACACGTTTCTCGGCGATGAAACCACTAGTCGTAATATTTTTTCAATCCGCTGTTTACACGTCTGAGTCCATTAAAGACTAAATGAAATCCTTTTCTATTTTTTATGCTCGTGAAGAAGTAATAATTGTTGTTGGGAAGATAGAGCTGGATTCCGCACAGTGGGACATATCGCGTAAAGGCGGTCAAACGTGTATAACTTTTGACATTATTAATAATTTTGTTATGGTTTTTGTTGTTGGATAAAATAAGCTTTAAGCTTTAATATTAACTTATGCGCTTAGTGTGATTTTAATAGCACATATCAAGAAATTATATAAAAAACTTACCATTTATTGCATCTTCATATTCTTTTGACTTTCAATTCAACAACAACATTCTTTTCAACGCAAGCATTATTTTCAATACAAACCATCTGCATTGCTTTACAATTAATTACTACTTTGTAAATAAACAAATAAATTATTCTTTAAGTGAAGCATTCGCTTATCATAAAGATGATCAGCAGTTCAACTGCTGACTACCTGATTTTTTTACTTCCTAGGTCATAATTTCTTTCATATTTAAAAAAAATGTTCTTCAAAATAAGTTTAAGAAGCCCAATCCATACAAAAAGACATACATATTTTTAATATCTTAAAAACTTTAGATTAGGTTAGATTAATGGGGTAGCCGCTATTCAAGTGGTGGCCTAACAAAAGAGATTGCATCCGCCCCGGAGCCTCTTCAAACCACCCGGATTTCCTTACAAAGGCGGTTAGTTTGATTAGCCATATATCTGCCAGGGTATCTTATTCCTTACGCTTACTAGGGCAGGACATTTACATAGAAGATAAAATACAGTTTCTTCTTCCTCTTCATCGTTACAACTCTTGCAGAAGTCGTAACTAAGGCCCATTTTTCTAGCATGTGTCCCTATATTGCAGTGCCCAGTTAGCACTGCTACTAGTAGTCGCATGCGACATTTCTTGAAACTGAGTAGATTACGTATCCTGCTCAAGTCGTGGTGGAGCCACGTTGACCTAGCCACTTGGTAGGTAGTTTCGTTTACCCACCTGTGCTGAGCAAGTCGATACGATTCATGCTGAATCAATAGCTTGCATTGTGATATACTCTTAGGAACGCTAGTAAAGGGGAATATCATTGAGTTGTCCAATGCCACCCCTGTCTAGCAATACCATCCGCAATACAGTTACCAGGACAGTCAGCGTCTCCTGGAGTCCAGATTAGTCTTACTCTTAAATGTCTCGCTATCGTATGAAGATATAACCGGCATTTGGCAACCGCGAGGGATGCAGACTAGACACCGTTTATAGCGGCGATGGCCGCCTTACTATCAGTAAATATACATATATGTTGATATCCCCAGAGACCCTATAATACCTAAGCCACCTTCCCGCCTGCATGACAGCAGAGATTTTAGCTTGTAGGACACTACAGCCATCCTCAAGTCTAAATGGAATTTTTACGTTAACGCTTTCCGCCGACCTTGTCCTCTTTCGAAAACTGTTCTCTAACAAAAACAAGTGTGCAAAAAAGCGCACCAAATTAAGGTTTTGGTGTGCAGTAATCAATGTAACCTCGATGTTGTCTAGTAATCCATGCGTCCCCATAGTCAGTTCTCGTCCATGGACAGGTAGCGTTCAATCTGATCACCCAGTAAAGAGCCAGTTATCGGGCCAGTATGTGTAACGGAAGCCAGTTCATCTCAAAAACTTTAGTAGCGACAAATTCTTATCTGAAATTTAAAAAAAATATTTATAAAGCTTTAATTTTTTTACGCAAAACGGAAAATAAAGTGCCTTTTTTGCATACAAAATTACGGTATTTTCAAATATTTTTAAAAATTCAAGATTTAAAAATATGTGACCGCTAAAGTTTTTCATGAATTGGGCTTTTTAAAACTATGTTTAAACAAAGCTTATGTTGAAAACAAAAGTACTTATGGCAAAGAATTAAAAAAAGCTACAGCAAAAAAATTTTTAAATTTTTTACAAATATTTTTCGTTTGTACTTTGTTGGTTTTGTTTTCTTTTTTTTATTAAAAATTTCATTAGCTTTTACAAATTTAATCAATTTTATTGTAGTATTGCTGGTTTTTTCTTTTGCGCCATAACATTTGCCATTTAACGAAAATAAAGAAATAAAATTAAAATACTAATTTCATTATATATACATACGTCGGTTTATTGTGGTGTCTATTTATATTAATTACATAATTATTTCAATATAAGGTATAACAATTTTTTGAACACAGTGCCGGCCCAGCATTAAAATATAAACTACTATCGGCGCAGGTTTATCATTTTACTGCAGTGTTTTGTTGTGCATTTTTATGTTGTGAATATTAAATTTATGGTGCAGATTTTAAAATAAAAAAAAATCCTACCAAGAAAAACTCCATTATAAATTCTATGTTGTCCATACTTTTTAGTATAAGCCAAACTAATTAATTTAGCAAATTTAAATTATTTCTTTTGCAGAATTTTTATTTCTTTTCAATTGTTTACATTAATCAGCTGTTCGTGATCCAATTATTCATCAAGCCGTTTCTAAGACGTAACTGTTGGGCTCAACAGTTGACATCAGATTCACAACAGTTGAGCTCAACAGCTACGTCTTATGAACGCGACCATTTTGATTATTGTACGAAAAAAAATTTATTTACACAATTTTATATTTCCCTGACGTTTTTAAAAAATTGACTTAAAGCTCGAGATAAATTAGATTCTTTTAAAAAACAGAAGGTCAAAAATATATATAAGAATGATATTGTTTTAATAAATAAAGTAGTCAGTTTCATATCAGTTTAATATTATTCGACAGTTTCATAGAATCACATTATCTACGGAATTTCGTTCATTGTATATATGATCTATTAAATTTTAAAATAACATTAAGCATTAAAAAAATCGAAAATACATACACACACTTCTCTTCATTATTAAAATAAAAATGTCATTGTTATAATACATATTATAAGCCTTGTAATCATCTTTTAACCATAAACAATTTATTATTTTAATGAAGAGACAAATATAAGTTTTTTGTGGAATTTTTATCATTTGACATTATTGAAGTTTGAAACATACAAATTATTAAAAAAAGATTAGTAAAGCATAACTAAAATAAATAAATCAAACTAAAAAAAAACTTTATAACAGAATTTTTTATATTTAAGTAGTATATTGACATAATCTTAACCTTCATTTATTCATGTCGAACAAATATATTAGCGGCAGACGTTGGCATTTGTAATCAAAAAAAAGCTGTGTGACTTTGTTCTAGAGCTTGTTGTCATCATAAATTGATTGCAAGTTGCAGCATACATTCTAATTCTTCTGATTTTGGCATGAAAAAACAAAAATATTGTTATGGCTCGCACTCATCTATTTTAATTAATTGTGGATTTATTTTTATTTTTAGTTATCACATCAATAAATATTTGAAGAAATCAGTCGCCGAAATTTGCAGATTGTCACGTAATTCAATTTCATTATAAGATTGAAAATAATGGTTATTTTGATGATGTTTGTCTAACCTTTGCGAAGGGGTTATTTAGATAACGGTTTCAGTTTTCCTTGAAACATTTCCTCGAAATGTTGGAATAAAAGAAAGAGAGTAATAACTATAGTAAAATTTGGGGTTTAAAATTCTTTGGGGTTTTTGCCGTACACTTCCGGTTTACAAAAGTAAGTAAGTGTACAATAATATTAAATAAATAATGAGAGTGAAAGAGCGAGTTATAAAAGGCTTAACTTAACGAACACCAGGTAACAAAACGAACACGAACTTCGTGTAGAGCTACACTCACACCTGTGTATCGTACATGTACTTTTACCGTACACGAACTTAAAGTATAGTTACACTCAAACTAATCTATCGTACATGTACGTGTACGGCAAGAACTTAAAATAAAGGTACAGGCGACCATGTGCAGTTCATGTCTATTCCGATCGAACAATACGTGTACGACTCAAGTTCGTGTACGCAACCAAATATTAAAATAAAACACATTTATGTGCGTGTTCGCCACCGTACAAAATTTAGCCACACACATAAAATTTATGAAAATAAAAATATGTATGTATGTGTTGGTTGCTTTTGAAAAGCACATGTGTGTATGATGTGCATATTTTCTGAACCTTGATATCAGGTTGCGTAATTTTATTTACTAGTTTTCTATCTAGGTATCTGCATGGTTAGTTTTAATTAAGTAAACAATTTTTAGAAATATGATTTCACAACAAATTGGTAATTGAGTTTCTAAAGTAGAATTTTTTGCTTCTAAAGCAAGCTACTTTTTAAGGATTGCACCATTTGCAGAACCATATAAATTTAATTGAAATTTGCTACTAAGAAACCTCTCATTTTTAATCAGTCTTAAACAGCAATGCTTTGGTGTTAATGGTAACAATAAAACGACCTTTTCGACTTTGTTTTTCTGTTGAGAGCGCAACACCTGTAATATTATGTCATTGAAGAATACATTAGGAAAATTATTGAACAAACACGATTTTGTTTAATGTGTATTTTCAAGAGTTATCTAGTATTTTCTTACTACTCCGCTTATGTGATGAAAGCTTAAATTTGGCCAAGAAGAGTGGATTGCGATATCAAAATAAATAGGGAAGCTAAATTAAGCGAAGTCGTTTTGAGACATACCACGCTGGAGAAAATTTTAACAATCGGTTATACAATAATCAGAGCAAAACTTTGTAATGGATTCTATTAAGAACAACATACTTTCCTACACACAGAAGGTACCATCTGCATTACCTTACAGTTGCTATGTAACTACTAACTAGTAAATAAACAAGGAAATTAAGGTCTAAGTGATACAATAATAGAGCGACCGCTTATCGTGCAGATGGTTGGCATGCAATTTTTTATCTATATGATTGCTCGTTAAAACAAGCTTTTAGGGACCAATAGTTAAAACACTTGACATAAAACATAACATTTCCTCGAAAAGTGGTTGTTTAATACTGACCACATATATAATTTTTATTGAGTTTTGTGTATTGAAGTTGAATTAAATCGCAAAAGTAGAAATTTTAAGTTAAAAGCATTTTAACTCCTTAATCTACCATCAAAGCTTTTACAAGGATAACATTACAGGAAAAATTATATATGACACTATGAACTACTTGTCATATAATGTACTTACTCTTGTGATCAGGGGTGCCAAACATGACGATTTTACGATATTTTGAAGATTTTTTAGAGCAAATTTCACAAAATGACGATTGACGATTTTTGTTTAGTATCGCTTATACATTGACGATTTTTTGACTTCACTACTTATTGCTCAACAGAACCTCTGCGTGAGGCAAAATGTTAATCTCGATAGAAAAAATATTTATATTGAAATTAATTGTTTGGCTTGACCTCAAATCTGAGTTTACCTATTTATTCTTAATTTGTAAGAAATTGTTTTTGGATAAATTCATTATTTTATTAAGAGAGGTACTATTTGAAACAATGTATTATTCATCAGACTAGCAGAATAGGAGTACCGATTTCGAGGTCACTATAGCATTTCATCAGCGTTCTTTGTTCGATTTTACCACTTTTTATGGTGGATACTAGTGATTAGGAATATCAACTATTTAAGCGTATTATTTAACGAATTATAATACGAAAAGTGCAACTTCATTTCTTACAAGTTAAATCAATTTCGGTTAGTACGAAATTTCCATCTCTGATGATTAATTATACCATATATCCCATACTCTCCCACTTTTTCCAGAGCCATTGGCTGCTGAGATCAAGCAATTTTCTACTTTTGTTTATCTTTCTTTTATCTTTTGTAGTCATCTTTCTTAGTATTCAACCACCTGTGACAATGTAAACATGGAGTTTATGACGGTTGCCTTCGTTTTTAATAATTAATGTTTATGCGTAATTTTTCCCACTATCGCGAACAGCTGCAATATTTTCTGCAGTACGAGCATGCACTGGTGTTCTCACATCTTCTACAGACCCGGTTTGCTCGAATTTTTCCTAGATTTTTGCGATTGTACGCACATTTGGACGATTAAATTGACCAAAAAAAAATTACGAAGTGCACGATATGCATTTTGATTTGAACGCCCATTTTCATAATAAGTCTGGATAACTTTAACACGTTCTTGGATTGTGTATCTCTCCATGGTTCAAATTGAGTAAGTCTGAAATAGAGAAATGTCAAATAAAATTCGGAAAAAAACTTGGCGTTTAGGTGTGGTTCACATTCAACATCGGCCCTTACAATTTAACCACCCTTTATAAACAGGGTAAACCATATTCCTTAGTGGCTATTTACATATTTCGTATTGCTTATTCAGATCCCCTCCATTTTTCGTAAAACATTAATTAATTTTTTGACTGAAAGTTATAACTCCATATCAAATCTTCCCCCTATTGCGTTACGTAATATGTGAACACATCCTTCCACAACCAAAATAAACCATAAAATAAAAAATTTTCTAATGGTGTTTTCTTTCCTAAAAAGGGCTGCAACATTTTTTGCCCATTTTATTAAAAATTTGCAATAATAATTAATATTTATACGAAATTGTTGAACTGTTTTAAGGTATATACTGAAATGAAATTTTTATGGCTTGAGGTCAAATCTGAGTTCTACCCATATCTTCTTAATCAATGTTTGAAAATTAATATATAATATTGTTCCTTAAAAAGGTCACTTCTTAGTATTTTCACTGAATAAATAAACATGTCGGTAAAATAAATACTTAAGTACATGTTTTGTATTAAGTTTCCCATTGACGAATGTATCAAAAAATATTCACCTTTTACCTTTGAGTATAGTATACAGATCTGCCTTAGTTGCAGGTTGCGATAAAAAAGGATGTGTAAAAACAAACTGACAATTAGATTTAGGGTTGCCAGAAGGGCCTGATTTGGCATGATTGTCAAGTTTTTTAATGCGCGTCAAGTGTCAAGTGAAAAAGTGATTTGCCAAGCTTTTTTGTAAGTTAATTTTTTTCTCAAATTTATTCAAGCTATGTAATAATACTTAAAAAAAGTATGTGTATATTTCTAAAAAACAAATCTAAAACACATATTTTTACTATCAATAGAACTAAGGACTAATATGATACATATTTTTTTGTGCAATTATAGTTTAAAAAATAACTATAACTATAACTTTCTGTACAATTATTATAAAAGTGCCAACAATGATATTTACCCCATTACTCAACACTAGTAAATTGACAACATTGAACCAGAGAAGCAAGTCGTGGACTTTTCGTCGGCGGGGGCGCAAGTACGAAAATTCGTCGACGGCGGCGGCGATTCGGCTTGAGCCGGGGTTTTACCGGCGCGCCATCCTTCTATCAGCTTAGCCGACTTGATATACCCATGGTGGAATAATACAGGCGGTTTTTCATTGTTTATTTTAATAAAACTTATGTGTTTGAAGAATTGTCAAGTTATTTATGAAAATTATTATTTATTTATTATAGACTAGCTAAAAACTCTCAGCAAAATTGTTTTTACGAGTAAACGTTAAAATTCAATTCGTATTTTCCCAATAATAATTATCCAGAAGTTCTTCTTTAAAAACTAAAAATCTCTTTTATATATTTAGTATGAGTGTTTTTATTTATCAAGTTTTTTTTTGGTCAATGTCAAGCTTTTTGACAAATTAGATCTGGCAAGCCTAATTAGATTTGACAAACTTTCTAACCACTTTCTGTACGCTGCTGAATAGAGGTGGTAAAAGACTTATTACCCCACTATCTGCACAAAATGCTTCTATAGCAACAGCAAAAAAAACCCCTACACCGGCACTCGAGCCCGAGAGCCAGGTGAATGGCAAGCCAAGGGGAAAAAGGAGTCTGAAAGACATCCCTTAATCACAGTACTCCAAAGCCGTATTCATTCAAGACATGATTGCCAAGAATGAGGGCGCGTTGACAAACAAAGCAAATAACGTTTAAGAATTTGGGTTCAAGTCCCGTTTCAGGGAAGTCATAACACCCAGCATTTTTCCAGATGTGCATTAGTATGCGATTGTATTTGTATGAAAGCATAGCACTGATCACTGAAAAGTACGGGCAGCAACTGATACTGGTGTATGCTAGCGGACATCACGGCGCCTTCGTCAGTATTGTATCAAAATAGCTGGCGAAGTAAAATAATTAATAAAATGGGTACACAGCTTAAAACACATTTAATGCCCCTACTTGATATCACAGGCGCCACAACACTGATCTAAAAAGTAACACAACGCGCAATATCAGAGTTGTAAAAAATTAAGCCTTCTCACTTTCACCATCTGTCCTCTCTGTCACTATCCCTTTCCCAAAGAAGGTAACACACCTACGGGTTGGTAGGCATACTAATTGCCTGAGTGTTACTTCTCTTTATTATAAAAAAAAGAATGCTGCGAACGGAGTCACCCACGACCCTGACGCCGCGGATAAGTTAAAATACCATGCTGTAGTAGACGAATACCATAAGGTTCTGGATTCGGTACCCAGTTCATCTAAAGGCACAAACTCCAAAAATAATCGCTGTCAAGCAGAGGGTGAAAAATCACCAAAGAGGAAAAAGTTCATATCGAAGACGCCCACTCAAACTATAATTATGACATCATTCGCAAGGGAAGCGGCCAGAATACTGGTCGACAGGAAGGTACAGGACAAACTCGGTTAGGCTGATCTCACCCTCATCTGGGTTCCAGCACATAGCAATTTCTCACGCAACGAACAGGCACACTAGCTGGCTAGGGCTGGATCTACTCTGAATGCCCCCAACGCCGAAACGGTAGCGACGCCGCTTGCCCCTATTAGAAACTGTATCTCCAAGCATTATCTCTATTAGGCTAAATGCAGATGGCGCAATATAGGCACGTGCAGGGTTGCAAATAAAATGTGGGCTTGCTATAGTCATAAGTGATTAATACCATTAACATGTAGAAACCGCAAGGACATCTCGAGGCTCGTTGCAGTCGTGACGGGGCACTGGACGGTAGGCAGACATGCTAGTATGTTAGATCTGTCCTATAATGAGTTCTGCAGAAGTTGTCGAGAAGAAAGCAAAAAAGAGAGAATCTTTCATGCTTTGCATCTCTCGAGACACAATTTTTTAGGCACTCATGTAGTAGAAGACCTTTCAGACTTATCAGATATCTGATTGTGATGGGTTGAATCTAGTACCAATCACCGTATCCGAGTATACGGTTCTACATATGTAGGTTGACACCGACGAGTGGAGTGGACTATTTCAAAAAGGAGTCATATAGATTATACTTGAATGCCTACGAGTAGAGGGCAGCCACGTTAACTATACAACGCCAGCTGATTTCGTTTACTGCTTTTGTCTATTACAGTTTGTTATAAATGTAAATAACGCATTTTTTCCTAAAACAAAATTTAATGTTTGTTCAAGAAGTTTTTGACAGTTTCACGTGTTTTAATAAATTTTTCTTTTGTCGGCGCGCTGTAGTATAAATAAATTTACATGATTAATTTTCCGAGAGGTGCTTACTAGACTTAAATCACAATTAAATTGACATACAAAATTTAAAATAAACAAATGTATGTCATAAATTTTAAAGGTAAGGGAACGAGACCAAAATGATAAAGATCGAATTAAATAGATAATTCAAAAACTATATTATATAAAATAATTCATATATGTACGTAAATTAACAAAATATTTTTGGTTATCATTTATTGTTTGCATACCTAATGACCCTAAGACGAATCAATTAGATTGGCAGCTAGACATGCGCAAGGACGCTGGCTTGGATACTATTTGTTAGGGTAACATAAAGCGGTTAGAAAATTATACATGGCTATACAATAAAGATTCATTCTGACTTGCTAAGGGATGATCCATAACAGGGAATTGAAGCAGTTCAAGTGCAAAATAAACAGTATATTATCAAACGTTTCATCTGCCCTCAACAGATTTGTGTGGGCAAGATGGCACAGTTGGGTCTGTCACAGAATTCGTACGAACGTAAGAACAGTAGTTTCCCGATTTAACGGACATTCGATTTAATGAACATCGCATTTAACGAACAAAAATTTTATTTTGTACTCGTTTTAACGAACAAATGCAAAATGTACAGAAATGTTCAAGTATAATAACGCAAACATAAAAATATAAAGAGTGATTTTTTCAGCAACTTTCTTTTTGGCAACACTGTTTTTGGCAGCTCAGCTATTTTCGTACGACATTTTACTGTTAAAAATGTTCAGTTTGGTCTATAATTTAACCATGAATAGACTTACAAATGAACAAGAAATTCATGCTCGGTTAAGAAATTGTATCGTGTACTTCTTCCATTTAATGATCAGTTTGGGCGACTATTCGGAATCTTGTGAATTTTACACCAAATTTATATTATATGACATTAAAGAAATTACAAGCATAACCGCCAGTGTCCTTGATGACCACGAATTATCGATTCTGTGCCGTTCGCAGCAATTGGGCAAAATGGAAGAGCTGGACTTGTCTGACATATGGTTCCAGCAAAACGGTATCACATACCACTCAGCACAAGAAACAATGGGAATGGACGATTTGTGGGGCTATGATAAGGCTGATATCTATATGAACACGCACTGGAAGGCAATATTGATTAAATTATTCCTGAGATACCGGCCGATACGTTGGAGAGAGTATGCCAAAATCGGACCCAGCGTATGAACCTTTAGAAGCGTAGCCGCGGTTAATATTTGCATGACATCATCTTTAAACATGGAATTATATAGATCGTTCTACCGACTCAAATAAAGATTTCATACATTTCTCTAGAGTTTATCACCCTTTACGTGTATTGCTAAAATTGCATTTCGCTTTGTGTGCAGAAACTCTAGTATGCTATAAAATTATATCTGCAAAGTGTACTGGTTTTCAAAGAGATCCATTCTTCCACATCTGCTGGTTGGCCTAATTCTCTTTGACACGTAATTTTTAACCCAAAAGTTTGTTGTCATAATCATTGTCATCTGCCAAATCCATTTTTTATAACTTGTCTACAAGTTTTTTTATGAATAACGCAACTCGTACACGTATGTGTGCATTTGTTAAAGTTTCAATTCTTTTTTATCTCTGCGATCAGACCCAGAGAAAGAAATAATTGTGTGTGTATTGAAGATACTTAAGTTTCATGTATCTATTAATCTATGTATTTTAATTTCGATTGTATTGCAACGGAAATAGTTGCAAAACACGATATCAAATATTTTAGCAATGAATCTTTAGTGACACTACACACAATTTTTTGTCGATTCGTTCAGATATTAAAATAACCCTATGCAAAGCTCAAAACGTTCTGAGCCTATAGTTTTAACTCCTAGAACTGGAAAAAGCATAAATATTGATATTCTGATCTCGATGAGCTCAAAAATTTACTGCTAGGAATATTCTTGAGTGATTTGAGTTTGAAATTAGCGAGGAAAAATCATAACAAATATGCCTTCATATCTTTTTTGCAGAGCGATCTTATTATTAATATTAAGAGCTTATACTTCAACAGGAGTATTTTTTCAAACTTGGTTTCAAGGAAAAAATCGAAGCTCAGGAAAAATGCAGCGTTCGGTTAATATAAAATGGTTGCCGAGTAACGAAGTTTTTACATACATACATACATATTTACATAGCATCAACGATACGCAAAACTTTAAGCTTGTAAAGTATTAAAGTAGGTTTAAAAAATACATTGTTGTGAAAATAAAAGGTTCTTTCTATTATTAAATAAATAAATCAGGAAATTTAAACTTATTCCTATTCAATAAAAAAGTTCTGTTTCGAGTTCAGTCTGAAAAATCTATTAAGATTAGGTAGAGTTCGGTCTGAAAAGGTGCAATATCAATTTAGTTCTTTAATAAAAACTGGCAAAAACTTAAAATTGAATTAAACCTCCCATTCAGTTCAGCAATTTAACGCATTTAAGTGACCAATTGATATATGTACAATTAAGTAAATGTAAAGCAAAAATAATACAATCTGATGGTACATAGAAACGAAATTTTCGTTAGTAATTTATTTGCGTTTGCGTTCACAAAAACAACAATAAAAAAACAACCGGCATTTTGTTTGTGTATACCCTGCAGATAATATTGGACTACGTGGTCCATTATAGCTGAAACGGACTAGTTACAAGGTGGTCCGATGTAGTGCAGTCAAGGAGTATGTCATTTTCAAACAAGAACTTATTGCTATACGACAATTGTTCGTGCTTTCACGAACTTACTCGTGCCTAACAAACTTCTTGTACTTTATGAACTCCCACAGTACGAAATTAAAATCTTTGTAATTTTTTCTTCATTAACTTAAAACACATAATGAATCCTATTTGTTATTTCGTTTATGTTATATTATCGCAACAAACACAATGAGAATAAAATTTTAAATCAAATTGTCGTTCAGTTGAGAGTACATGTTTGATGCTAACCTTAACATTGGTCTTCTTCAAGATTTCAAATGCTTAAAAATCAGTGATGGCGTTTTGGTGCTTTTCGGGTATTTTTTTGTGCTTTTTGCCTCTTCATACCCGCGAAATTTTGTTAAAAAAGCGGGTATTTACAGTGCTTTTCACAATTTCTCGCAGTGTTTTTAGTGATTTTTTGTAAAACTGGGAAATGCTTTTAGTTACAAAAATTGGATACTTTTTTAAGCGCAAATATTATTTCTTTAGCAACCATGACTATTTTCCGCTGAGGTTGAAAGAACATTCAGTTTGATGAATTTGTTTAAAACAAAAATTAGACACCGGTTATCCTTAAAGTGCGCTACTGTATATTAAATTAAATACGGTTTAAAATTTGAAATGTTTGTAGCAAAATAAATTCGAAGGAATCATACCAAAAATCTTAATATTTTATTACAACTGTTTCGTGCCTGATTGAGAAAACAAAATTAATATTTTTGACAGCAAAATAAACGAAAATGAAACGAAAAATCGATTGTAATGAATTTCATTCGACTTTGAATTACCTTTTTTAATTGATTCCATCTTATTTATGATTCACAGAAATTTGTATACTACACATCGCTCTTTTAAGTTACTTGGAAAAAGATTATGTTGAAGATATTTCTTTATGTGTAAAAATTCTTGCAGTAGCATACGTATGCTTAATCCAAATCAAATGTATGACGGCGGATTGATATTGAAGCTACATAAGTAGGAAAAAACATTTTTTTTCAAAAATCATTTATTTCTCAACGTAGTCTTCTTTTATCTCAATACACTTAGTCCTACGTTTCTCCAAATTTTGTAACCCTTCCAAAAATAGGATTTTTCGAGGTCCTCAAAATAGGCATTTATTTGGTCAATAATTTCATCTCTATATCTCTTTCCACCGAGCCATATCTATAGGATTGGAAATAGGAAGTGGTCACTAGGGGCTTATTCCAGAGAATAAGCGTTTACGTCATACGTTTACGTTTATGGTCAACTGAGAGCAAACGCGTCACCCATCTTGCCGATAGATTTTTCATATGCAAATGTTCATGCAAAATGTTGAACACACGTTCATATGATATATTTACCATTTCAAAAATCTCACGTAACTTGACTCGGCGATCATTCATAACGATGTCGAGGATTTTCTTGATATTTTCTTCAGTAACCACCTCTTGTGGCCTTCCTGGTGATAGTATTGCTGCAGTGATTGTTCGGCCGCGTTTAAATTCAGCAATCCAATATTTTACCATGTAATCTGACGGAGCAGACTCACCGTAATTTTTATCGAGCTTTTCTTTAGTCTCTTTCGCCGTTTTCCCTTTCAAATAATAGTGTTTAATGACTGCACGAAAATCACTTTTTTCCATTTTTCAAGAAACACAAAAGTTGCTTACTTCAAACGACTACAACAAATAAACTAGTCGATGAATTTGGGTAAAATTTTGACAGCTGACGTTTGACAGATCGCAATTTCTAAAAAAAAGTTTTTGTGTTTGTGGTGCCATCTAGTGCTAGGTAGCTTCAATATCAATCCGCCCTCGTATACCCACTAAAAAGCCAATACAGGCCTAAACAAACCATTTTATTTATTTTATTTTTGTATGTACCTAATGTATGTATATGTACCATGTATATTCTTTTACTCCTGTTTTTGATTTGTTACGTTTTTTTACTTCTTTTAAATGGTTGTGATTTTAATTTGATCAAAATGTTAATAAATTCTGCTATTTTTGAAGCAAAAACTTTAAATTGTATTTTGGGTATTTACTTTAACTTTTTTATAAATTGCCTAATATTTCTTGGCATAACTAAAATTTTTTAAATATTTTTTATAGTGCTTTTTTACCTTTTTAAATTTTTTGCGCTTTTTACCCTTTTTGGAACAGCTTACGGTGCTATTGTTCTTCCTAGAGATACCAACACTGTTAAAAATATGTATTTTCCTAAATTGTAGTGTTTCTCAAACTAAAAATGCATTTAAAGTAAAACTTTTTTGTTTGTTCATGCGTAAAGCGTCTAGTTTTGCTCCTCATTGGTGATACTGACCGATAGTAATTATTTTGGATAGAAAAAACTTATAAGTTTTAAAGTAACATAACAATCAAAAAGAGGCTGTCACTATTAGGTGGTCCTTAGAGTATCGTAATTAATTAATCCCAAGATTTATTATTTAAAAGTATGAAAAATAAACTATTATGGAATAATTTAATTTCAATTAAATATTAAGAACTAACACATTTCTCAATATGAGAAAAAACCAAACTTTTATGGAGAATCCTATATTCCAGAAGTTACGTTCAAATGAGTTTCAAATAATATAACACCCAAAGAAATATAGTTGGGAGTTGTCACATTTTCATGTGTGTTATAGCGGTTATTTACCTTTTGTGAGGCTTTTTAAATTGGGGAAATATTGGAATTAGCATCTAGTTAATTTTTACTTAGTACTTATTTAATTTCATTAAATTTTTTTTAATTTCTTTGGGAGTTATTTTATTTGGCCTAAAATTGCTGTTCATCGAATTCTTTTGTTTTATTTCATTTCTGTTCAGAATGTCTGTATAAGGAATTCTTTCAATTTACAAATTATTTCATTTTGCACTTTAGATGTTATTTCATTTATTCCCGTTGGCCCTCTTTTCCTTTCGGTTGGAAATTATTTAATTTGCGAGTTATTTCATGGCTCCGAGTGTAATTGCAAAACGTTCTTAATTTGGACAAGATTAAGGCTTTTAAAATGCTTTCCCTATGTTATATATGTTGAGATATACTGGAAAGCGATTGTTGGATACGTAGAAGTCAAATTAGTTTGATAGTACTAAATGAACCGGAGGAGTAAAACAGTTCATTAAAGTACTATATAAAATGTTGTGCTTCAATTTATATGTATTCTCTTTTATATAAATTATGAAATATTAGATTCGAGCATTCGCTGCTGATGTATTGAATTAGAACTTTTCCAATTCTAATTAATTTTGTGATATTGTTCGACAAACTGAACAATAACATTATTTATGCAATCTAAGGCTGCTCTTGAAGAAATTCTTATTAGATTTCATTCAAATTTTACACAATGAGTACAATGAACTTAAAGGACTACTTTGATGATGAACATACACAGCTAGCATAGGATGTTTGTTAGACGATTGTGTTTAATATACGACTCATAAAATAATCTTCTGATGATAATCTGACGAGTAACAATTACACATTTTCTGACGCGCTCGTCTTTTAATCTTGGAATGTTTAATATGCAAGTCGTAAAAAATCTTCTAATGATTATTTGAAGAGTACGAAAACAACAAGGTTACACCTTGTTTAACTGCACAAATCTCATATGGTTCCTTCTATGATTATTATAAGCGTCTTTCGCTGTTTTAGGGAAGAATCTTACAGAAGAATCAGTTTGTGTAACATATTCTCCCGTGCAAGGAATCTGCTATGATTAAAAAATGCGCTCGTCGACAATCAAACACGTTTTTCATGAGATTCCCAGGTGGCTCTTTCACGATTGAAAATGCTCGGAGAACACCCGGTTTTTTGAGTGCTTTTCATAATCATTTTATTGAAAAGGTTGTATTTCTTTCTGACTCAGGCAGGTCCTTAACATAATTTTTTTATACATATGTTGAGCAAGTAAATTTTGACTTCAACAAAATCATTTATTGTATCTGTAAAAAAATTTATTTTAAAGATGTTTCAAGATCCGGTCAGAGGGCTTAATATTTAATTGAGAATTTGCACAGGAATCAGTGAATATATTTCCAAGTATGTATAAAATATGTAGATCTCATTTGATTCGTTGTCAACTTTTTGAGATGTTTTTATATGAATTACCTTGTGTAACAATGTTTCTCATTTAGTGATAAAAAAAAATGAAGGGATTATTGAGTTAATAGTTTAAAGGTATTTTTTATTTCTTTGATGCACAAGTATTTTGTCGCATCGATTTTATTTAACAAAAGCAGAAAGTGGCATTTGTTTGTTGGTTCATTTTGTAGCATTATATGTATATTTTTATGTATGTATATATCATTCCACATCAGTTGAAAATGCCTTTCAATTATTTCAGCTTCTTTCAACAAATGTCAAATATTTAATGTTGTTCTTTTCACTTCTTGTGTTAAATTTTGGTACTTGTTTAAATGCAAGTATGTATTCTTTCGTTTCGATTGTATGCTGACTATTTCTATATTCACGCGAGTTGTATAAGTTAACAAAAAGAACGAATAAGTCATCTTTATTGAAAAGAAAGACGATTTATATTCATATCATACAATTGCAAAAGTATATTTTACATTAAAAAACTTAGATATCATTTGAAATTTAAATATTGAACTATTTGTATATCGATTCTTCCTTACGGTTTTACAATAGTTTGCAATCGAACAGCAGTTTCAATAGTAAAAACCTAAATATTTGATTAAAAATTTTTGCGGTTTCTAACTTCCTTTGTGTGGGCATCAAAACTTGATTTATTATTGAAATTGTATGGACCGATATTAAAATTTTTGATAGCTTTTAAAATGCAGGATGTAAGATTTTGTATAAAAATAGTAGAAAAAGGGCTTAAAAAAAACAAGTTTTGTGTTTACGATAATTTAGGACAAGGACATATATATATGTATATACATATATGTATATCAGGGTGATTAAAAAAAATTTTTTTCTTTTCTTGCAAACAAGCTTAAAAGTTTCAATTCAATGTAAAAAGATGCCAGTTAAAAGTTGAGCCCTTAATATTATATGTACAAATTCCCAAATACATATTTGAAAATATTCGTTTTTTTCAATCGCCACGAAACCGAAACATTACAATACCTCTACATCAATACCTAGTTTCCGAATGGCAATTTTATGTGCATGCCGCTAGACTTTGGAATAATCTTCCACTACAGCAACAATTAAACAGCAACGCTAACAGTTTCAAAAAATTTGTAGTTAATTCATTTCAATAAAATATGTAGTTAATACTTTTAAATAGGTCATTCTTTTAAATTATATTATTGTATGTGCAATTTTTAAATATACATATGTAAATATGTGACAGCGCATAGAGAAAGGGACCTAAAGGTAAAAAAATCAATTTTCACTTTTTTTTGATATGGACAACATCTGAGCATCGAATGAGACCGATCCCATGCCCCAAAAGTGTTCCCTCCCAGAGATATGCGCGTTTTATGAAATTGAAGTACACCAAAGATACAAGTATTTAAATCTTAAAAATGGCTCTCCTGAACAAAACCGGTTTTTACCCTTAGGTGCCTTTCTATTTTGCACGTCACATATATATTTCTTATTTTTATTTTTTATATTTTATTTCTCTTTTTTATTTTTTAATAATTTCAAATGGTTTTTATGTTTAACGCATCCCGTTTCCGTACTATAAATATAAGATTAAATCCTGTTGTACAGGAAATAAATCAATACATAAATAAATAAATAAATAAATATATAAATAAATAAATAAACAAATAAATAAACAAATAAATAAATAAATAAATAAATAAATAAATAAATAAATAAATAAATAAATAAATAAATAAATAAATAAATAACTAGTTAAATAAATAAATAAATAAATAACTAAATAACTAAATAAATAACTAAATAAATAAATAAATAAATAAAAAACTAGTTAAATAAATAAATAAATAAAAATAAAGTAAATCTGTTTAAACTTTTAGTTTTTATTGAAGTCATATCGCTGAATTGTGCTGAACTTTCGACTTTGAACTTTTTGTACTGAAAAATATGAATCGAAAATTTTGTAGTTGATGCAAAAAGGTAATCGATTACATTGTTGTATTAAAACTGTTGAAAAGATAGTAATATGTGATTTGGTAAAAAAAGGAATCTAAAATGAAGTATTAAAAACCCAAGTTATTAATGAAAACAGTAAAAATCTTACATACTGTGAACTCGCGAAAACGTCTCAGAAAGGTGAACAGATTAATTTTTCCATAGAGAATTCTAAAACGTAAACAAATCTGAAAGCTCTAAAACGTGAACACTGTGAAAAATGTATTTTGAGGGAGAAGATATCTTCTCTAGAAATAAAACAGCTAGAAAATAGTGCGGTACTACTTCTTCAGGCGCGGAATTCTCAGGTTTGTTTTATTGTAGGTTTTATTATTGTTTTTAAAGAATTTAATTATAGATGGATGTTACACTTTCCGCGGTCAAAGATTGCAACAACAATCCTGAAGAAAATTGCATAGAAGTAGGAAGTATTGAAATTCAGGATAATACCGACGATGATGATGATTCGATTATATTCCAGGAATTACAATTAAATCTAAGGAAGCAGTAGATGAATGAGGCTTTAATGTGGGCTGAAAACGAGATGGTAGACCAAAGTGACAATAGAGAAACCTTAAAGAAAAAGCTCTTTTAAAGATTTTTTCAATTACTGATTTTATTTCTTTAAACATTGTTTAACTGGTTCTTAATTATCCAACCAAAAAAATGTTTCTCTTAGTTTTAGTTTATTTTTTGCTGTCTTTGTTAATCAAATATCAATTTCATGTATCCTTTATTTTATATATATTTATATATATTAATTAGAGTTGGTTAATTTTTTTTCATAAAGCGTATAGCAAAAACGTAATCTATAGGTGATTTTAAGAAATTTTGCGCGAGAGACCATAGCTCTAAGTCGGATTTGGAGCCCCCCAAAATTTCAAAATAAATATTTTTCCATATATACATAGAATAATTTAATTAAATTCGTCATAAAATCGGATAGAATTACAGTAGATCTCTCAATCTGGGAGAGGTATTTTTATCACCTTTCAGAATCTGCATTAATACAAATACTTTTTTATTTTTAGTAGAGATATTATAAATTTTTTGTCGAAAAATAGCCTAAAATGAACTTTTAACTAATAAATTCTGAATATTCTTCGAGTTTTTTTTCGAGATTTTGAATGTTCAGATAATTTCCAACAACTTTTATTACGATCAATTTTTCTGTTTTCGAACTCCTTTTTGTATCAAAATCGATCTGAAAAAATCAACATTTTGAAGATTTCAACAAAAACATTGTGGCACACCACAATGAACATTTCCTAAATCGGAAAAATCATTACCAATTTACCAAAAACTTCCTATTATAGAAAAAGCTTTGAAAAAATGTAACTGTGGTTGCACTAAATCCAATTTCAATCAACTTAAAAAGAATACCATTATGAGTGGCATGAACGGAACGGAAGCCTTTTCGACATCTAGAGAAACTGCTACTGTGCAGCAACGTTTACGAAGATTATCGACTACATAATTCTGAAACTTTAACAAGGCATCGAAAGTAGAATGACCTCTTTCAAAACCGAACTGGAAGTTTGGTATGTATGTTACATTCAATCCAATGTCCATTTTATCCCTAATTGTTCTTTCGAATAGTTTCCCAAATTTGAAAGTAAGGAGATTGGTCGCAAATTATTTATATCAATATTGTTTGGATTCTTTTGTATAAGAATAATTTTAGAAATTTTCCAAGCATCTGGGAAATAACAGATATTAAACAATTATTGAAAATAGTCAAAAGATATTCTAAAGCTTTTACAGGAAGTTGTTTTAGAAGAAAGTTGGAAATGCTGTCTAAGCCAGAAGATTTCTTATTTTTAATTGATTTAGAATGAGAAGATAAATCATTTAATGTTGTAAAACTTTCGCAATTTGTAAACATGTAAATGAGAAACTTCGTTGAGAGTAGTACTGATGGAATTTGAAATTGAAGAATTGCTTCTTAATGGCGCTGAGCCAGAGAATATATTAGCAAAGTGATCCTTCAGTTCCTGTAAAACTAATGAATTATCTTCAACTATATCTCCATTAACGGATATACTTTTCAAATTTCTATTTCTTTTAAAACCTTTTATGTAATAAATTTGTCGATGAGCAGTTGGACCTGGTGTGATCTGCTGTAATTTTTTACTAAATAAAAGGGATTGTTCAACCTCAACCTGTCTTTTAATGCTTATGTTTAATAATTGTGTTTGTTTGGATAGAAGTAAGTAATCAAGATCAATCCGACAAAATTGTATATGGTAAATTCTTTTTAATTGTTTTTGCCAACCATATCTTGAACAATTTTTTCAATTTTATCTGACATAAAAATTTTTTTATTCTTATATTCCAACAGTAACAGTAATTGCGAAATTGTTGATATAATTATCAATTTCAAAGTTCGTAAGATTTCTGTTACTATCCGGATAATGATTTAAGATCCCTATTCTAAAAGAATTTCTGAAGTTTTCCCAATTGGTCCTTCTATAAGAAATGAACGTTGGAGGCGGATTCAGAATATCAGTGGCAATTTAATTTGAAGTTTAAGAGGGATATGACCCGAAAATGTGGGCAAGCAAGATATTGTAAAATTTAGATTAGACACATTAATACAATTTGTGTTAATTAAGAAATGATCAAGAAAAGAGGAACCGTTTGGAGAAGTTGGCATTGTATGGGGAATACGTTTAAAATATAAAGTGTTTTGTTGTAAAAAATTAAGAAATACATTTCCATTTTGCAGAGTGAGTCTCCCCAAAAAATTAAATTTGTTCTTCAACGTAGTTATTTTTCCTACTGAGAGTGAGAAATGCAAGTGCGCAGCATTACAAAAAACCAAATCTCGATTCCGAAAAACAATGTGAAAGTGTTATGAGAGTTTAATAAAATAAACATTGAAATTGGGACGGGGCTTTATTTAGCATTTCGTTACCTGAAGCGATAAATGCCCTAAAACATGATAGAGTTAATTTTGGAATACGTACATATTATGTACATTCATATGCTTCGCTAATATTTTACAGTTACTGCAATTTTGCAGAACACAGATGTTGTTTTTCAAATTAAGATTTATTCCATTTTATTTTATGATAAATTTTACATGTTTTAAAGACTTTTTAAGTTTTTGTAAACGAAAATAATAACAGTGCGATGGCAGTATTAGGGCGCGTTTTTTTTGCAGTGATCTTTTCTTAGCTGCGCTATTTTTTAAGCTTCGCTTTTATTTGCTCTGCACTTTTTTTTAAAATTAGTACAGCTTTTGTATAATTATATAGTGGCAACGATGTATTTACTTCATATAAAGCACTCATCAATGAGTGTGTACGACTGCCGAATGTGTGAAAAAAGTGAAGCAGAGCAGTCACCGCGAACGCATATGATTGAGTATGCTAGAAGCTCAAACGTAGGAATACTCAAATGTGTACGGATATGGTGAATACTTGAGCAAATGCAATGCAGTGGCGATCACACCGCAACCGCATTTAAGACGACTATACCTAAATCACGAAAACCACTGATCGTGCAGCTCTCTGCCCAGGAGTACCATACATAGACTATCCTAAACACCTATAAATTATGAAAGAAGATACCTCAAGGAATAGAATGAGCCATCCGTGCTAAAAATCCACAGTCCCGTTTCCGAGAAAATTAAGTTCCTCCAAAATACATTATGTATACATATATGAAAGCTGATGTGTATCAAAACTCAATCATTAATAAATCTCAAGTGCATATCAGCTTTCATATATATTGCATATGTATGTGATATTTGGCCATTTTGGCTTGGGAAAAATTAAAATATTTCTTATTTAAACAATTTTTTTGCTGTAATATTGATTTTAAATAACAGTTATAGGTTGTCATTAAAAAATCATTTTATCTCTATACAGGGTGTCCGCCGGGAATGTATACTAATTAGTTTTGCCACCATTTTAGTCTTGACAGTTCATATTTCGCAGTCGTGAAGTAGACAAGTGGCAAATTTATTACGGAAATATGTTCCATAAACCCAGCGTTGCCAGAAAAAGATAGATTAAATGTGCTAGATTGCCAAAATATAGTGCTACGATTCCAAAAAATAGTGCTAGTTTTTGTAACATTGCTTTTTAATAAAATAGTTAAAAATTTACATTTCAGACATCTGCACATTTTTAACAAATTTTTATCATTTGCATATTTACGTAAATATATTTACATACAAAATTAATTGTATTTAATATAAAACCTTTTAAAAGTACACACATGAGATCAAATTTTTGTAGTCAAAAACCTTTAATATATTTTAATTCAAGTTAAGAGTATTCAAAATATCAACCATATTATTTGTATCTTCCTGACAGACTAACTCATTTTTGTATATTTCAGATGAACCAATATTTTACAATATCCTCCTGATATATCTAAGGCAGGGACATAAATTATATGCCCAATATTTATTTATAAAAATCTTCAAAGAATTATTTTCAAGGCTTTTTAAAATAAAAAAACTCTTAATAACAGTTAAAAATGAGGAATATTTTTTGGTCTTCTTATAACTATTATAAAAGATTATAATTTACTTGGGTCTTTCATAGCACTAATAAAAGACCTTTATTTTTCCAGCCTTCTCATAACCATTACAGGAGGTTTTTATTTTTCTACCTCTTCTCGCGACCTTTATTTTTATTAGTCATCTATATCAACACTTACTTAGTGTGTGCAGACTCTTAAAAGTCCTAATAAAATTAAATGTCTATGCAAAGACCGAAAAAAATAAAAAAATGGTAAGAGAAGACCAACATAAATAAAAAACTTTCATAACAATTATGAGAGGACTAAAAGATTTTTAGCTTTTTGTAATTGTTATTTCAGGACCAAAATTTTTCCAGCTATTTCTTCTTTGACCATTTGCACATTTAAAAAATATCAGCAGTTATTTTGGGTCCCTGGTCTAAAGTATAGCAGAATACGATGCCTAATTTCACACCCCTCTCTTATTCGTATAACCGGAAATAACAATTCCTTGTTTTATTTTTCGTATATTGCAAAGATGTAAAAAACCTACGACAAAGTTGTCGAAAAGGTAGCATATGTATTTGTACGTTTTTATACAGTGAGAGGATTTATACTTAACTTGATATTATGTTTAAGTATGACTTTTTTAAAATAATTTTGCGATCTAAAAAAAGTGCTAAATATGCTAAATAATCATAAAAATATGCTAAACTAGCATTTAGCATTTTTGATTAAACTCTTAGTGCTAAATCAGAAAAAAATAATGCTAGATCTAGCACTAAAAGCGCTAAAATGGCAAGCCTGCATAAACCAACGTGTTTTAATCGTTAAAACCTTACTTCTTTGAAAGTGAAAACGGCGTAACGGTAACTGTGAATGAGGAGCGATATTGTGATATAATTGAAAACTTTTTAACGCCACAACTATATGCTTTGGGCTTTATTAACATGTGGTATCAACAAGACGGTGCCACATCGCATACAGCCGGAATTACAATGGAATTACAGCGAGACCCCTTTTGACAACAAGTTATTTAAAGAAATGATGCTGATTGGCCTCCACGGTCGCCGGATTTGACTGCTCCGGACTTATTTTTGTGGGGTTATCTGAAAAGCGAGGTTTATGCAAACAAACCAGAAACGCTTGAGCAACTCAAACAAAATATTAGTGATAAAATTAATGAAATACCGCGTGAAATGTGTGAGAATTTAATTAAAATTCTGCTCAAAAGGGCTCGCATTTGTGAGGCTAACAGAGGCGGACATTTATCTGATATTCTATTCCATACATAATTGCCGACATTAAATAAGACATTTATCAATATAAGATCTCTTTCGTTTAATCAAAAATTATAAACAAACAAAGTAGTATAACTTCCCGGCGGACACCCTGTATTTAAATTTATTAAAAATCAAAGGAAAAAGTTTAAATATCCGTTAAATGAGGAACACAAAATAAAGAAAACAAAGATAAAATCAAACATCCAGCCTTTTTGCCATGTCTTTTTTTATTTGGTGAACAGTAAAGCGTCTTGATTTACTTGATTTAATAATCATATCAGCATACTGATTCTTCGAACAAGACGTTTGATGTAGTCAAAAAATCGATCACCGGGCAAGTATGAGTGACACCTGACTGGGAAGCAGTGGCGAACAGTTTCGAATATTCCTCTATCAGAATGATTCATTAAGAAAGGCTATCACTGAAAATAATTAGAAGCTTAGTTCTCCTACAAACTTCAGTTTTGAAGTAATGTAATTAGAGATGGGCATCGCTCACGTGATTAGCGTGAATCATGCATTATCGTGGCCATTTTTTTATTTCAATCACGGGAGCGTGCATGAGTAGATTTTTTGCGTGATTTTTTCGAGTTTGGAATTTTTTTCATATTTTTAATAGATACGTAGTTTTTAATTTTGTCATGAAGACATAAAACGTTGTGCCCGTATTTATTAAGGTACTGATGTGAATGAACGAGTCAAAGTAGCAGTACTCGTATAAGTCCGAGTTTCGACTGGCGAACATTTGGAAGAATAACATCTGCAATTCTCTTTCGTTTTTCATTCGCGTTCATACAGACGAACAAGACCTAAAAATTTTAAGTTTTTGGATAAAAGCTAAAGATTTTCCAATTCTGCAAAAATTGGCTAAAAAAAATACTGTGTGTCCCATCGAGCTCAGCTACAAGCGAACGAGTTTTTTCAACGCCAGGAAGAATACTTGAAGAGATGTGAAACAGACTTCTCGGAAAAAATGTTCACAAAATTTTATTTCTACATAAATCTATTTATCTATTAACGCTAAAGTACATGATCCTACTTAATCTTAGTATTTTACACATTGCTTATGATCTAGAAAATGAATGATTTTAATCGAAATATCGAAATAATCGAAAATAAAAGAAAATTTATATTTTCTTCAAGAATTGCATTCAATTGTCAAATTTAATTTAATTAAATGTATTTACATACATACTTGTACATGCGTGAGAGCCCTACATTCGTACGCGTTTTCACATTAATATATAAAAATTTTTGGTATTTCAAAAGAGGTACCTTCAAGTTATGCATGATGTTTAGTGGGATATAAATGTACTTTCAAATGGTAGAAGTTATAATTTTTTAGCAGGTATTTGTTGCGAAATAATTGTTTATAAAATTTTGTTCCGCACGCTACAAAAAACGGAATTAACCTTGAAAGTTAATGTGTGTTTTCGTAATTTTTTGTGAATTTGGCATAATAAAGTACATAAAATATAGTTCCTAAAAGCCAAAAAAAATTTTAGTTTTTTGTCAGAAGACATGAACCCTTTGTGACGCACCCTACGTGACTCACGTTTAATTTTTTCTATTATATTTCTATTCTTAAATATCATACCTAATTTCAATGTTTCCAAAATAGTAAACACAAAATTTTTTTCCTAAAATTGATATTAGATTTTTCTATTTGCATTCAAAATTTTTAATGTATAAATACTTCTAGGCTATGATTTTTTCGTGAGTATTTCGTGAGCGTGATTGTGACTAACTTTTTTTCCACTCACGTGAGCGTGTGTGAACGTGAGCCAAAAATATAAGGTCGTGCGTGAGCATGCATGAGTGAAATTTTTTATCGTGAGCATGCATAAACGTGAGTGAAAAGTCACTCACGATCCCACCTCTAAATGTAATATCATGGAGCAAATCTCCTCTTGAGATTTCCTCGCCTCACCCACGCGGTGAATACATTTAAGCTGTTTTTGTCTTCATTGTATGTATTCAAAATAGATTTAACCAAAGCTGACCTTCTGTGATTGTAAGTTTTGCCATCAAGTCACGACAAAACACTACTGTACCTAGAAATATTTAATTGTGCTTCCAAATATTGCTTTTTCCTAGAACCATAATATGTTTCCCTTACTTCAAATTTTGACCAAGATAAAAGATATATTAATGATAATTATTTATTACTATCTGCACTTTTAATATATTCATTTGCAAGTAGAAGTAGTTAAAAGTACATATGTATCTAATTATTTAGCTCTTCAAAGTCTAATTATATTTGTATTTTCATTCGAAGGCATATTTAATAATTGTAATGAAATATTGTATGGGACTCATTAAGATCATATTTTTTATTACCAAATAAATGTTTTTTATATTTTTATAATAAAATACATTAACACAATAAAACAAAGTTCATTACAAAATTTGTGTGCAAATTCTTTTGGTTGTTGGCAAATTCTTTTGGTTGTTGGCAAATTCTTTTGGTATTTCTTTATTTATTTTTTTAACAAAAATATACATTTTTCAGTTTTTATTAATATCACAAAAAGAAACAAATCATATTTATGATTCTCACAGTCAAAAAAAAAACTATAAACAAAGGCAAGAACCGTGTGTGACTTAACAGACAAAAATTTTTATATTTAAGAGCATTAAGCACTCTACTGTAATAATAATGTCATTCAAAATTTTAAAATGTTTTTTGGTACAATCATATCGTTTGTAATAGTTTTTAAAAGAGTTTAATATTTCATCATGGAAAGACCCAGCAAGGCAAAGCTCAGAGCGAGATAGATCAAAACATAATGGTAATACATACATGGTGGCGCAAAATAATCATCCTTTCTTTACAACGCTGCACATGTTCACCAAAACCCGCTTATTCAATTCTGACAGTATGAAGTCTTTTATCATGGCCCTGTATCGTGCGGTTGATGTCTCCACAGCTACAATATTCTCGGCAGAAGCCACGCTGTGCAAGGTCTTTTGTGGTTCCCGTCGATCAGCTAAGCGGCGGAAAGTTTTCCTAGTTGGCTCGGCACGATTAGGAAATCGATATCGAAATTCATGCCGCTCTAACACCACCGACCGATTATTGGTAAGGAAAGCCAACCCAATTATTCCACGCCCTTCTTGCGGAGTATAGCGCTCCATGGATTATCTATTTGCATACTGCATCTGCTTAGTTCGCAAATATGATTTTAAGCAAAAACATCTAAGTTGAACTTTACAATCTCGAGATATTCACATACATATGTATTTTAAAACTAAAATATAAGTACATACATCTGAAAAAAATGCGATTTTGAGCTAAGCCTCGTTGAAAAACGCCAGATATTTCCCACATACTTATTGAAAGCGAAAATTTATTTCCAAGTCTTTTCAAAATAAGAAATAGGCATTCCTGTGATTCCTTAAACCAAATCATTTGTTTTTTTATATTATTTCATACGGTTTTCTCTATGTTTCAATAGAAACTTAATTTTTTTATAAATCTGATTTTTATCAAATAAATCCATTAAATTCTTGTTCAACCTAAGAACGACTGCAATATGCACTTATGTACACCCAGCTAAAGAAGCGTATATATGAAGAGTATATTTTTGGATTCGAAAATGTATGGTGTAACATGGGATCCTGTGGGATCTCGATTTTACCGGAAACTTTTCCTGTACTGTCATATTGGGTACAAATATGAAATTAGCAATTCTAGCATACTATAAGGAGTCCTAAAGATACAACGTATTATTTGGGTAAATTTTTTTTTAAAAGTTCGTAATTTTTTGTCCCAATTTCACATGAAGGTTCTAAGTTGACATACAAAAGACTGTTAACAAATCCAATACAAAGGAGCCAATAATTACGTACGTTGAATTAGAATCGATTTTACCTCGTTATTGCCTTTAAAATAATCCAATGGAAATTTTCTGTCTACTATTCTGAACGTATGAATGGAGAGCAAATGATCTAACTGATTCAAACGTGTGAACAAAATCATACCAATAATGTACAACAACATTTTCTCTACAGAAAAATATTTTTTTTTTAATTTTTTTCTTATATTTTTAGAAAAGGGGAGGAAACGAATTTATGAGAAAATAAAAACCAAATATGATAGAATTTTTTTGATGTATGAAAGTTCATCAAAACAAAGAACATATCGGATATAAGAAACTGTAAGTGTGTATTCTATAAAGCATGCATATGTACATATTTCTTTTCTAATTTTATATGCAAACTAAAAGCTATGGTTCAACAAACGCATAGTTGTACACTTTTGGCATTATTCACAAGCGATTAATAAAGTTAATGTGTGCATTAAGACCGGGTTTCCCATACAAAAATGCAACAATAGACCTACTATAACTTTATTAATCGTTTGTGAGTAAGGCCATTTATGTATATTCAGTATTGCCCGAAAGAAAAAAAATTTCGCAAACGAAATCTGTTTTCATATTATTCATCATATTTGGTGTTTGAAAAAATTTCTTATATAGAAAATTATTTGTATGGAAAGTATAGAAAAATACATGGTGTTTTTTGTCCAATTTCTTATAAGCGGTTTTTTTTATATCCTGTATCTACTGTAGTAATTCCGATAAAAAAACACGATTAGTGTACCCAATACGAACTTTGGTGGTAAAGTAATGAGTTCAAACTTCTACTTTGGCGTTTTAACTCATTACTTTAAGATGGAGATATTTTTCGAGGCATATACGGACCACCTCAAATTTAAATAACGACTTTAATATCTAAATACCAAGAAGACATTCAATACATAACACGAAATAAAAATTAAATGCCAACAGTCATTATTGAAATCTACTTTTGAAGAATTATTGTGTGTTTGATAATAAGTGTTTCACTCACTGGTCTATAAGAGAACTATTTATATTGCGCGCCACACATTTGCTTTAACGAACAAAATTAAAACAAAATCACATGTGTCAACAGGGGTTCAGGAACAGACCATTTGCATGATAATCTCACGCTCTACCACTGCTCCCCACAGAGTATCATTTAATTGTTTATTTAACAGAAAGGATTTATGTAACGTCATGCAAAAGGTATCTTCTTTGTGTGGAACACTATGTTGTTCTTAATAAAAATCAAAGTTTTTGCTGGGTAGTTCTTGGACATGCCACAGTGTTGGTATCTGAATTTTGTCCTCCTCCGATAACAAAGCCAAGTGAAAGTGACAACAACCTTTTATTGAAATTGTTGTATCAAGCACCGACCACTACCTGTTGGTAACTCGTGATTTTATAGACCCTTTTATTTACAAAGTAAGCAGTACACAGTAATTCAGAAAAGAAATATATCTGACTGCGATATTTCGGCAATATTTGCTGTTGTCGATTAAACGATACATGCGTAGTGCACGTTTCGACCATTAGAGTAGTTAGACGGAACTACTCTAATGAAAAAATTTGTATGTTCTGATATTAAAGATATTACCCATTTATTTCAACAAAAAATGCTTTCAATTTATTTCGATATTAAGACATTAAATTCACTCCTTAAATAAATAAAGCAGCAATCGAAGCTAAGGCAGGAATAGAAAAATTTAATCTCTCTGCACAGATGTACTCGTAAATAAATCACACGTTCACAGCACATCTTAATTTTTTCAGACGCTGTCACACACAATCGTGTTGGTCTTCTCGGGGATACGTGTCATAGATTGAACAACGACCTCATTTCTATTGTTTGGTGGTCTAAACTTAATAAAATGCTTAATCGAATAAAATCGTTTGTCTTACAAGATACCAGCTACACTTCGGAATTTGAGAATATCTTCTGGATTTGTCCCTAAAGCAGTGAAAAATAACATATGTAGTGGTTCAACTTAAACTACCACTGCTAACCTATTCCGCGGAAGTTTACAGTAATATCGCATCGCAGTCGCTACATAATCTTCAAGTAGCTTCTAACAATGTAGCACGCCCATGTTAATGCATAGGTCGATACATTTGAATTCCTTCTTGGCGTAAGATGATCCTAGGTTGTGATTTATTTGACTATTTACGCATAAGAAGGTTGTTTGTTTTTTCCATGGTTTATTATATACAAAAAAGTCTGCCCTATTTGTATGAAAAACTTGCTTTTGGAACCTCCACCCATTGTATGATCCTTCTGATACCAAGAAGTTTACATTAATACTATTAAATTGTGGAACAATTTACCTTGAACTTAAAATGTATCCAGCGAAAAAATCTCTCTTTGACTATTTTTCAAGAAACAGTTAACGTTACCTTTCTTTTCATTTCATTTAGTATCAAGGATTATTTTATATTTGTATTTTTTAATCTTAGTTAAAAAAAATTATCTATATATTAGGTAAATTAAATTGATAGTATTACAAAAAATTACCTTATATAATAATGTTTCGATATATTTTTTTATTTTTTCTGAGTTTTGGAAATGTTATTGAACTATAAAGGAGTTATATTCTTACTGCCCGTTTGTCGATATCGAAAGAAACATTTCTTTCGAGTTATTACATTTGAAACAAAAACAACTTTTAAAATTTTGTTTTAAATGTAATTATACAAAAGAAAATTTTCTTTCGATATCCGCAAACAGGCAGTTAATGTTATTATGATGAAAATAAAAAAATAAATAAAATAAAGAATCCACAAAATGAGTCTATCAACAGGACATCTATCTAGAAGATACGGGCAATCTGGCAAACAATTGGTTTCCAGGTGGCATCTAATACCGTCCAAGAAAATAATGTCAATGGATATTTTCGAATAATACTATTCGAAGAGACATTATTTCCCCTTGAGAGAAAAATAAATAATTTACTTGTTTCTCGATCTAAAAAAGCTTTCAGAGTAAACATTTTCAGCATTGACGGCCTTAAAGATTTTGTCCTCTTCGAAGGATATTATTTTATTGGATGTTATTTTATGCCAACGGCTTTGAATCAATGGGGATGAGCTTATTTCGTGGCCCTTTAACTTTAACCTCATTGAATATCTAAGGGGTGACGTAAAGATAAATTTTTTCGGCGTCAAATGCAAATGAGTTGGAACTCAGCTACAAAGACGTCGTGTTCTCATTGACTCCATAATTTACAGATAAGCTAAACTCATCCAAAATTATTGTTATTCAACCAAATAATGAAATTATCCACTTTTTGAAGAATAATTTCAAATTTTCATAGCATTTTTTTTATTGAACCTTAACAATAATAGGAATAACTCATAATATCTTAAACAGCTAACTCAACAACGATTTTGATAAAAGAATGATTTCTTACATAATTCAGCTTTAAATATTTTTTGCATTTAATTAAAAGCTTAGGAAAAAATCAATTAATTTATTATTTAACAAAAGAAATACTTGAAACAAAAAATATTACAAGTTCACGTTTTAAGCACAGTAAATCCGGTTTTTATGGCAACAACTGTATGTTTAAAAAAATATCTGATGTTAATTTACGGTCTTATTGGACAGCTGAGTTGTTTAGCTTGCGCTGTTTTCGATACACTATAAAAAAATTTATTCTGAAAAAAATTTCATTTCCTAGCTTATCTAATAGCGTTGGCGGACAAGCCGGTATATGTCGTCGATAAATTTAGCAAATATAGGGGCATGACGTGAAATGCCGTCGATCATAGTTTCAGGTATTTTGGAAACTGCATATGCCGACGCGAAATGCCTTATAAAGTATTGAAATACAATTAAAACGACCCTTTAAAAATCATTCTATTTTCATATATGAGCAATTAGGATGGTTTCAATGGCAATACAAACCGTTATCATAGTTGCAAAAACCTTTTATCTTTAAAATTTACAGGTTTATAGCAAATGTGCCTTCACTTGCCAACAACTAATTTCTACTGTCCGCCAACGTTTTAAGCTGTAAATATGTATATAAAAATTAATGTGTCTTGCGGCCATAGAAATACATTCAGCTTTGTGTACGTACGGAACCCCAAAAATGGACAGTAACATAAAAAAGCTTCAACAGCCTTTATATACAAAAATAAAAATCATTAGATTTGTTTTATGTCGGCTAATGATTTAGATTCTTTAGCGAACTGAAAACAAAGGATTCTGCTTCAAGAGAATCTTATCCAAAACTTAAATCCAAATGTGTTCTCCATATTCTATATAAATTTTGTCTGAAGAAATTATTTAATTTCATAAACCTTCTAAAATTTAACAGATAATCTTAAATTTACTAAGGGCTCGTTAAGAATAAAAAAAATTATATGGAAGATGGTAGGCCTGGCAGTCCATTCCTGGAACTTCCCTCTAAGGTCAGACCCAAACTTCATAAATTTTCTATCACTCGAATGAACAAAGAAATGGGACTTTAAAAATTTTGGGCAACGATATCTCTCGAACGATTTTTCCGATTTAAATAGAATTTGCGGTATTCAGTGCAGTCCAAGTCCACAGTAAATGAATACTGAAGATTGATTTGATAACAACTTTTGTAGTTATTAAAAATATCAAAATTTTTTGGACTGATCGATAAATTTTCAACAAGTTTGTTGCAATCTATGTTGTTTCTTGAGTTTGGATTTAATCGCCTTAGTAGCATTATTTTTTGCAAAAACTATTACTGAAAATTCTCAAAATTTCTAAAACAGAATGGGTTTATTATTGCACAAAAAATTAATGAGGGCAGTAGCTTTATAATGAAACTAATTTGTTTGCGATCGACTTCGCCATTCTTAAGTTATGAGAGGTATACAAACGTATACATACAAACATATCGTCGTCCGAAGTTATCTTCGTGTACATATACCACAAAATAAAAATATATATACATAACACCGCCTCTCCTAAAAACTCCAGACTTGACGAGTCAAACCTGAAGTTTATGAACCGGGTCTAAGATCCCCAACTTTTGCTTCGGAAGTAGTGCAAAACCGGATCATCTAATATTTTTTGTTTATACTCAATTTCCCAAAGAAAAATTTTTTGCAAATACGTGAAGATAACTTCGGAACGACGATATGTATAGGGCGAAATCGTTCGTGGGGCTTAAGCCTATGATAAGTTAGGCTCGGTGCGCTTGTGGAAAAATTATCAAAGGCGTATGAGCCCCTGCTCGTACTAATCCGTAATTCCTTTAAAGAAGTCGAAAATTCTCCTAACATAAGGTCTCGTTCAAAAATGATTGCGAAAGCTTTTTCGAATTGCAGATTTTGTTCGCTTACATTTTGTTAACTCACTTGTTGCAAATTTCAAAGCCGTTTTGCTTAAAGTAGAACTACATACATAATATGTAGTATTTTTCAAAATAAACTTGTTTTCTTAATTAATTTCCAGGAGCCCTCTCGTATAATTGTAGCCAAGTATGATAAATCACCAAAGACCTCTTCTACTAAATGGAGGTCTTGGCTAAAGGCTGCTATAAATTATTGCGACAATTTTATAGAAATAAGCAGCGTTTTAATGGAGCGTTCTGATGATGAGGCAGAGTCGATATGTAATGCAATTCATCGGTAAGAACAGACTTATCATATATTGAATATATGTAATTTTAAAAGTATTTACCACAGTTAATCAAATTGGAAACCGAAGGACTTCCTTTACATTAAAGTTTATCCATCCTAGAAGACATAAAATAACAACTTTAAAATATTAAAATAAAATATTTATTGAAAAACTTAACAAAGTATTAAATGGAAATGTTGGCCTTCAAAAGTTGACGAAGATTAAAAACAACATATAAAGTAACATCGACTAATGTTGAACTTATATTTTCAATATATTTGATCATTTTCTGCGACAATCGAAGATCCTTTCAATTCAAAAATTTGAGAAAAATATGATTATACTTTTGTAATAAACATTTGTTTAAATTAAACTGATTAAAAATTATTAGTCTGTATCTTTTCGGGAGCATATTTTTGTTCATATAAAGATTTTTTTGGAATATTTGCGTGCATATTTTAATAATTTTTGTGCATATTTAAACTTGCCCTGCTTATCAATATCAATTTGAAATTCCAAGACCTGTACTCACAAACATTAATTTGTTTTAGAAATGTATTTCATACTGTGTTTAAGAATGCATTTGATTGAGTCAATATTCGGTTTATTGGCGAAATTATTTTAGTGTTCAGATTACTCAATATTCATCTGGAAGTTGGAAAATAAAATTGTTTTTATTTTGGTCGTTGAAATTTTTTTTGAAATTGACAAAAATGGAAATAAATTCCTTTTAAAGAAAGAAATTAATATAATGTTGACATATTTTCGTTCAGGAGACGAGGAACACGGTGATAATAGCGATTATGGACAATAGCGATTATGGATACAATGTCGTTGGTGAATTGGAAAATGAAAACAGGAAAAAAGGCTTTTCTTCTAATGAAAATGATTCCAGATACTCCCATTGCCGCCTTTTCTTTTCTGCAAAAATGTTAATTTCAAAACATTTTTTATAACGTTTTTCTATGTACATATGAATATACTAAATACCTGTACCGCTGTGTAAAGTTCTACAACTTTACTTGTATATCCCGTGGACTACAAGAGTAACCCTGCTGGATGAGCTCATCAGCCATCTCTGCGTAGATGTGGCAATTTTTCTAGTGTCCACGAAGCCCATTCATTTTGCTTGGCCAAATATCTAGAAGGGCTACTCACTGGCCTCATTCCAGCCCATTCTCCTCTTCTTAATTTTGACACCTATTTATTTAAATAAGAAATTGGTTTATTTGTTTTTTTATTATAAATCATAGATATAATAAACTTACCCTCACCTTTAACCGCCATACTTTTAACGTATTTTTTCAATATTTTCTTAACATTTGCCATTGTGGATAATTTTGCTCAATAAACACACTCTCGTACAGTGTTGTGTTTCAAGTTAAAAAAAGATATTGATACCTGTCTCGTATAATAAATTTAGTAAATACTTATTTCTTTAATTGTGTCTTACTTAGGTTAGATTAGGTTCCATTGGCAGCCGTGATCAAGCACAGCTCACGTGGGTCCATCAATTAGTTCCCGTTGTGCTACCATGTTGTCCCGTCTTCCAAGGGTCCTATGTTATATGGCTGCTGATATTCTCACGCAGCCACCCGGTTGATTCAATGAAGGAGTGGATCTTTTTTGAATCAATATTAGAGAGACAAGTTTTGTCCCCAAGGGTTCTTTGACCGAAAAGTTTAAGTCTTAGATCATCGAATGCCGGACAATGACAGAGAAGATGTTCCGTCGATTCTCCCTCTTCTTCATCGCTGCAACTTCTACATATGTCATTGTAATTGAGCCCCAACCTTTGGGCGTGCCTCCCAATAGGCCAGTGTCCAGTTATTACCGCGATTAGGTTTCTGAGATGAGGTCTGGATAGCTGTAGTGCCCGCTTAGTCCTTTTTTCATCTATTATGGGCCAGATTTTTCTAGTTTCCCTACAGGTAGTTTCATCTAACCATTTCTGAATTGCAGTAAGGTGAAACTTATGTGCAATAAGTTGTTTACTCATTGGGAGAGAGACGCCTATGTCATGTGTTCAATCGTTTCGATTTAAAGTGGAGCCTGCATGCGCCAACGCGTCCGCGATACAGTTTCCGTGTATGTCCCTCTGTCCTGGTACCCATTTAAGGGTAACCGTTGAATGCCTCGCTATCTCGTCCAGAGATATCCGGCATTCCTTGACAATTTTTGATGTGATGAACACATTCTCCAGGGATCTAATGGCCGCCTTACTATCGGTAATGATCTGAATATCCCTACCAGATATTTCGCCATAGCGAATGAATTTTGCGGCTGTGTAGATGGCCGTTATTTCAGCCTGAATGACACTGCAGTGGTCCGGCAGCCTTAAAGGAATGCACCAGTTTAGCTGCTCGGAGTAAATGCCAGAACCGACACCATTCAGTGATTTCGACCCGTCCGTGAAAATTTGAATCACATTCGCGGGTGTATGTAGGTCATCAGGGTGGACCGCGTTATCCGAAAAGCTTACAGAGAAGCCAGGATCAAAGATTGGCTCAGGTGTGACATAGTCAACGCTCATGTTCCAATTTATTATTATATAGGATGTTGGCATGACCGATATTGTAATCTGTCCATGCTCTGGTGGCTTTTAGTCTTACTGCCGTGTTCGCAGCCAACTTTTTAGCCAAAGTGTCTGGTGGTAGCCAGTTCAATATCGTGAACAGTGCCTTAGAAGGAGTTGTTCTAAAGGCACCTGTTACTGTTATTGCCATCATTCTCATTATACGTTCAAACTAAGTTTGATGACTCTTCCGCCTAACCGCCGGCCACCAAACGACTGCACCGTAGAATAGAATGGGTTCTTGTGTCTTACTTAATTGTCTCATAATTTAAATTCCCTAAGCGCATCAGTATCGCCAGTGTTTTTGAGAAAACACTTACAAAAAAAACATTATTGAGTCACGACAAGGAACTATTTTTTTAAATGTTATCATATAACGTAATAAATACAGTTATTTTTGCTTTACGTCAAACCACTCTTGTTAAACTTGCTACCCTTAAAAGCTGCTTAGAACGTGATGAGTTCGTCTCTGACACTCTGTACAATGATGTTTATACCAACAGCGCGGTCAAGAAAAAATGTTAAAGCTTACAACACCTTTTTTATATATAGTCAGTCATATAATCGGATTAGTATCCTATAATATATAGATATACTTCCATTATTTTTGCGATCGGACTCACTGTTCGTCATCAGCGCCCACCCTTTACACTTTTAATTGGAAAATATAATATAGAAAATATAGTGTGGTAAATGGTAATAAACCTATTAAATAGTATGCTGTAGGGTATCATGAGAGTGCACAATGATCAACAAAAGCTTCTTGACAAGTGTCTTTCTATTTATTTTACAAGTACTAATTTTGTAAATTTTTTTTTCGGGTTTGTTGTCATATTGGCCATTTAAATGCACGTGCATTGCCCCAAAGAAGTGTAAGAGTTTTTTATTATTTTGCACAGAGTTTTTCGCCTTTAACTTGTCTATTTTAATTATTTTGACGAGAATATAAATATAGAATTACATAGATATTTTTAAAATTTTTACTTGTGCAAACAATTGTTAGCACTCGAATTCGCATAATGAAGTATCGAAGACATAATGAAATCAAGTGCACGTAAAGTACTTAAAAATGTAAATTAAGACGAAACCAAATGTGGTAAGATGGATGGATGATGGTAATAACTATAAAGTTGGTGATGATGGTTTGTATGTTGTATTCTTTATTACTTTATTTAGTTATATTATGATCATAATACTAGACACCTACGGTTTCTTTTCATAGTTTCACATTAAAGTTTTGTGAATTTTCTTAAAAATTATGACAGAAAATAGTTTGTAGTGGGCGCTCCTGGTGTTTATGTGTTCATGAACATGAGATTAACATATTTTGCACGTTTCTTTTTAATTTAACTTTTTATTAGTTTTTTTTGTAAGCATTTAGTAACAACAAAATCGACCAACAATTGTTAAAATGCTAGAACGAATTTACACGGCGGTAAATTAATTCAAAACTCAATTTATAGTTTTAAATAGGCAGATTAAAAGAATTTTTATGACAAAAATACTTTTTCCAAATATGCTATTTTGCAAAGCAACTTCTTTGAAAAAAACGTTTTTAAAAAGTTAAAAAAAAAAAATTTCGCCCACTTTTACAGTGCGACTTTTTAAAGTATTCTTTTTGATCGAAAACAACAAAAGGTGGTCGGTCGGTCGTCAGTGTACAGCCAATATGTGCTGTATGCTGTAAATGCTTTATAATTTATTTATTTCTTTTTTTTTAAGTTAGATTTGTGCAAAAAAGGCTCGGGAAATTTTAAAATTAACAGTAAGTACACAATAGATCAACAAACAAAAATCATTGAATTTTGTTTTTATTTTATTTTTCTGACGCAACGTTCTTATCGTCGATATTTTAAAGTGCGAAGTGTATCTATAGTGTCAACAATAAATCTGCTGGATGTCACTTTTCGTCAACACGTTCGATACACACCGGCGCGCCGTAAATATTCAACGTGTAAGAATGAATGTGGAAGAAAATCCAGAAACATCAACCAAATTACGTTCAAGTTGTGCAGTGCGCTATTCCGTCAGAAATTTTTATACTGTTGCATTTTTTATATCCCAAACTTGCTCTCGAAATACAACATAACCATAAAATCCAAATGTTTGATGATGAACCGCACTAATTATGTTTTAGTATAACTAAATGCAATATGAAAACCTGAATCGTATTCTGTCAGCAAATTTAATTATTCTACAGCGTATATATCTAAACATTATAAAAATGCAAGCCAAAAACATTTCCATAAATGTATGTTTAGAAGTTGTTGACCATGTGAACAAATGATGTCTACAACGAAATTGTTCCTAAATTGCATAAAACTTTTCAATTGAAATATTTAAAAAATGAAACTCCATTCCCTTTGAAAATATAAAAGAGTACTTTATTTTTCTACGAAATCAATATTTAATCAAATAAATTTATATTATACTGTGTTCAGACATGCATTCGTAATTGAGTCAATATTCGGTTTATTGACAAAATTATTTAAGTGTTAAGATATACTAAATTTATATATTAATATTATGTACTGTTGCGTTGACGTACTCGGTTCAGGAGACAGAGAACGCGGTGATAATAGCGATGATGGTGCACCAGGATACAATGCCTTTGGATAATTGGAAGCATCTGCATAAATAAAAATATTCAATAATTATTAATAATAATAAAAACAACAAATTTTAATCAAAATTGAATACAGCAAAAAAGGCTTTTCTTTTAATGAAAATGATTCCAGATACTCCCATTGCCGCGTTTTCTTTTCAGCAAAATGTTAATTTTAAAACATTTTTTATAACGTTTTTCTATGTACATATGAATATACTAAATACCTGTACCGCTGTGTAAAGTTCTACAACTTTACTTGTATATCCCGTGGACTACAAGAGTAACTTTGCTGGATGAGCTCATCAACCATCTCTGTGTAGATGTGGTCATTTTTAAAGTGTCCACGAAGCCCATTCTTTTTGCTTGGCCAAATATCTAGAAGGGCTGCTCACTGGCCTCATTCCAGCCCATTCTACTTTTTTTAATTTTGACACCTATTTATTTAAAAACGGAATTGGTTTATTTCTTTTTTATTATAAATCATAGATATAATAAACTTACCCTCACCTTTAACCGCCATGCTTTTAACGTATTTTTTCAATATTTTCTTATCTTTTGCCATTGTGAATAATTTTGCTCACTAAACACACTCTTGTACAGTGTTGTATTTCAAGTTTTAATCAATTTTATAGCAATTTCGTACTTATTGAACAATAATTAAATTAAAATGTTGTATGGAATATTCAGCTCAATAATGGTATTTATTGCGATAATCTCAATAAACCTGTGAACACCGTATTATCCCTATACACAATCTTGTGTGTTTGACATTGCATATTTGTTTAATTGCAAACAATCGTGAACGGCGTTGTTGGTTTAGTTTGCAATACATATTTCCAAAACAGAAAATTCACACTGAGCTCCGAAATTATTATTTTTTATTTATTGCCATTTACAGTTCCAGATACATGAATGAGTTGCAGGAGAACATTTCCGGATTGTGGTTTTTATTTAAGTGTTGCATATCTATTGTATATATAAGGTAGAGGTTTAATATCATACATATTTGCAGAAGAATATCAAGTATATCTCTGTATATTTTGTTATTGTAGAGTACATATGCATATGCTATGATGCAAGACCACCTGCACAAGATTGTAAAGTAAATTATTTTGTTCCTTTTTGGCATTATTATTTTATCAAATTCAAGAAAAATTAAAAAAATAAGTCCAGGGGGCAAATTACGCTATAGAACGAAATTCCCAGACAAATTCAAAAAAATATTTATGAGATTTCGTTGGACATCGAATGCCATAATTTGCCCCCAGTGCAATAAATTGCATATGTGACGCGGCCTGAAAAAAGGCACTATATTGCCAGAGTAAAATCATTAGTACAGCAAAAACACGAGTTTAAGTCAATGCATTTTTTATGTCCTCATGTTTTATTTTTTTCATCTAATTTTTGTGATTAATGCTTTTAAAATTTACTTTAGTTATGTATGTACATACATTTATCTACTTTATTTTGAGTGCTAAGTAAATTTTTTTTTTTTTTCAAACGTAAAAATTTTTTTTGTGAAACACCGATATTTCGCCACTTCTTTGTGTGGCTTATTCAGAAATATATAAAATTGTGTTAATTTAGAATTTTAAAACTTTTGACAATTTTATATATCTCTGTAGAAGCCACTCAAAGATGTGGCGAAATATGGGTTTTTTTACTAAAAATTTTGTTAACGTTTTCTAAAAAAATTGACCTAGTGCTCAAAATAAATTAGAATAATTTAAAAAAACAGAAGGTCGAAAAAATATATAAGAATAGTGTGTACATACATATATTTTTCTAAAAAATAATGTTATATAGACCACAGGTAAAAAAAACCGTTTTATTGGGGTGTGGGAAGTTTCCTTAAATATTACCGATAATAAAGAATTTCGCAAATTCATATTTATAGGCAGGTAATCAAATTGTCAAGTTTTAAAAGTGATGTGAATAACAATTAAAATAATTCAAGAGACACAGCAGATTATGATGTCAAAAAAGTATTAATTTAAAAATTTTTAAAAATTGTAAAAAATAATGGCGCAAACTTTTTTTTGATCCAAAATTATTGCGGTATAAAACATAATTTGTACATGTGCTACCTTCACTTTTAAAACCCGTTTTCTTCTTTTTTTTTTGCAAAAAACGTGTATAAATTTATTATTTTTTGTAATTTTTAATTTCAAGATAATTTTGTTTTTAAATATCAAAAAGTAATCTTTCAGTGAAAAAAATCAATGTAATACCTTTATTCGTTTAGCGACAAAAAATATCAAATAAACATTTTGAAATAGTGTCTCTGATCTACAAAGCGCAACATAAGGTCTGAAAAGTTTACAATATGATGTAAAATTTTGTTGTGTATCGATCTTCGTACTTAGTTTTTAAATTTATTTTTGCCTTTTTCGCCACCTTTTTGTCAAAAATATTCCTCTGTGGTATGGTCCAAGTAAGAAAATATTTGCAAAAATTTAATAAATTTAACAATTTTTTTAATAACAATTATTCGCAATATTTATGAAACAACAATTTATTCATATAATATTTTACTTATTCAGTAAAATCTTTTCTGAAAATAAATTAAATTGCTGAGTGATATTTCAAATTAAAATTTATTGTGATGAAAAAAATTCCCAAAAAAAATTTGTTTGTTTTATTGTTTGTTTGGTTTGATTCGCGGTAGTTTTATATCACTACTTTAAAAACAAGCCGAACAGTTCGCATGTGGAATAAACTTCCTGCAGAGGTCTTTCCTGTTACTTTCAGTGTGGGAAAGTTCAAATCGAACGTCCACAAACACTACTCCATTTATCCTCCTTCCCATAACCAATTTTCCTAGTTCCGGCACAATGCATTGCATTATGGGTTATCCCCTGAGTGCTGGTCCAAGTTAAAATAAAAAATAAAAAAAAATATTCCTATACATTTTAAACCCAATTATCTTAAAACTAAGATTTTTTTAACTATGAAATTCAAAATGCCATAACACAAATTTTATAAATTTTCAGCGATTTTTCTGCATTTCCAACAAAATTTTGTTCTTTATCCCCTCTTGAAAATTAGGAAACGTGATGTAAATAATTAGCTATTCCAATAGGTTTTCGTGGCTTACGAATACCCTGAACAAAAAGCACACCCGGAAATAAATAACTGTAGGCCAAAAGTGATCGAATTACATTAAATATCTTCGAACTCCATTGAACGCCTTTAAAAATAAATAAAATATTCTTCGAGGCAAAAAAAATAACACAAATTCAAGACAAAAGAAAATACACAGAAGCCTTATGGGAGAATATGACCAAAAAAATCAAGTAAAAATGTTTAAATTTAAAGAGGGAATAAAACAAGATTGCAATAAATATCGGGAAAAGCGATTTGGAAAGCAATCCAATACTTTTAATATAAAATTCTCTTTATCTTAACTATAGCGGAGAACTGAATGTAGGTTCATTTAAAATTCTAAATAATTATAAGTACTCTCTTAATAAAATAATAATGAATTTAACCATATTCTGCAAATTTACCTTGAAGAATATGTACCAATAAATAAATAAATAATGAATTTATCCAAAAAATGTTCTGAAAATAGAAATCGGTTAACGGTTAACATTAACTTTTTAAATAAAGATATGGGTGTTTCTACATTAATAGGTACCATTGACGGCTATTTGTGGAAAGATCAAACGTGTTTAATAATAAGTAAAGTATACTTTTTTAACAATAAATTGCAATATCTAAAATACCTTATTTTAGTCATAACTTCATGTTTACCTAGAAAAAAGTATCTATAGTAAAGGGACACTTTATATTCTGTAACAGAATTTTTCAAAATTTAACACATTACTAATTTATTAAACATATAATCGTTATTTATTACATAAAGTTGTTATTTACAATGATGGTCATTTAAATAAACTATAAAATTACTTTTATATAAAATTACACAGTTTTTGTCCCTCGTATTTTAAGTCTCCACCCCAACACATTTTGCGGCCGTTTAAAAATGCCGCTAAAATGCGTTGAAGTGGATTTTTTATTTTAATTTAAGTATAATTTACTGTGTTAGTTTGTTTTTTCGTTACAATACATATTTTTCTGATTGTGCTTGTTTTTTAATAAAAACATCTCTACCCTTCCGTATTTTCCCGGCTTCATCAGATTCCAGAGTAGAGATTTTGCGTCCAGGGTAGATAAGAAAGTGAGATATTACTTCTCACTTATTATTTCACGTATATTATCATATCCACACATCCACTATATACGTTATACGTGTTTCAACGCTTTAAAAACGTATGGATGTGTGTATGCTTCATTTAATATGAATTTTGTTTTAAGTTAATTTAATGTACGTAAGTGTGTGTACCATATATTGTATGATTATACAATAATGGAAGATAGTCAGTCCAGTTCTTTCTTTCGTCTCTGTATTAACGTTCTGACATTCAAGAGTTATAATTAATGTTTATAATTAGTCGAACTTTTATTAATATTTTATATATTGAAACGATTAATTTTGGCCCAAGTTCAAACCCGAATTTACCCATTTATTTATTCTAATTTTTTTTATTTTTAATTTTTATTAGAAAAATTTTTTGGATAAATTCATTATTATTTTTATTAAGAGAGTACTATATATAGAACAATTTTTATTATTCATCATATTAGCAGAACGGATCAGTACTGATTTCGAGGTCGCTACACCATCTCATCAGCGTTCTTTGTTCAATTTTACCACTTTTGACGGTGGATACTAGTGATCAGGAATATCAACTATTTAACCGTATTATTTAACAAATTAGGATACGAAAAGTACAAACTTATTCATTTTCACATGTCAAATCCGAAATTGAAATTGGTTAGTACGAAATCCCATCTATGATGAACAATGACAGAAACGAAATTATATAAAGTTAAAGCAGCTTAAAGTATCTTCTCAGTCTTGTTCTCAAGCAGTTTCCGAGAAGGTATGCCAGCTTGTAAACGAACAACATAACAGCCCCCAATTTAAAAATTAAAGGACAAAGGATTTTGTATGCTTTTGACGAAAGTGTAAACATCTTTGAACAGGCGGGATCTCAGTCGTTATATTGTTTAATGTTTGTTTTTATAAGTAAAAGTTCTTATTTAAGTTTAAAGTCTTTAATGGTGCATTGATGCTCTACACCTAATATTGCAAAATATGTGCAATTAAATAATTTACTTTTTTCGATTACGTTAATGTAAGCAGATACTAAGTATTTTTGTTTTCTAAGTTACATAAAAGAAGACTGTATGGAAATTTTAGTCTAATCTTATTTTTAGTTTTAAACTATCACCAAATAGTGAATAATTAAAGTTGATTCGTACGAAAATAAGGTTTTTTCCCATTTGTTTTTCGCCTGTAACTTAAGGTATCCTGTCCTGGCCTTCATTTCTTTACCCTGTGGAGAGTATCTCCCCTGGTCACTTAAAATACCGGTAAAAGTAGAATACTTAACTGGCCACCATTAAACATGCATTAGAGCTACCTGATTAAATACGATTATATTGAAAAAAGTTATTATTTTAAATAATTTTATCACGCCGCCATTCCTAATATCAGATAACCTCTTAACGTAGAATGACCCATATACCAATTACATCACTTAATTTAAGAAAGAAGTCTCGAAATGGTTTATTAAAACACATTTCAAACAGTTTCACTGTAATATTTAACTTTTTTTATAAAAAAATTATATATAAATTACTTATTTCATTGAACCCAAAGACATTTTCAGTTAAGAGATGTTTAAAAATCAGTTTCTTAACTTTATCAAACAATCTTAGTATACTGCACTCAAACGTTGTAACGCGGTATCCGCCTGAAAATTGATAGTTTGTTGCTTTCTGATTTCAATTCCGCCGACATTACATTAACGTACTCCAACGCACGAATTTATGTGACAAAATTTCGTTTTGATATGTTTAAAATTAAAAAAAATTACACCTTACTTTGAAATTTTAACTGATTTTTGCTTTTAAAAAAATGCAAAATGTTCGACTAGAAAAAATATAAGAGCAAGGAAGATTAAAGAAATTAGTAATTAATGAAGGGACTATCCGAAGGGTGCAGGAACATCAATGTTGGACATACTTCAAGTCAGTTCTTAGTAATATACTGTAAGTGTGTAGTCAAATGTAAGGAAATTTTAAAGAGAGTTATAATACTCAATGTGTCTTACTTTGTTTTCCATTTGTTTTTGTTGTTCTCAATAAAGTGCACTTTCTCCGAAATGCTTTTTATATTTTATACTTCCCATTACATTTATATAATAATTTTACAACTCTAAAATTTCAAAATTTTAAATATATGTATGTACTGATTTAAAATTCTTTTGATATTTACTATTTTTTTAAAATGTTGATGACAACATATCTACCTACTAAAACAAACAAGCATGGGGCAAGGTGCAATTTTATAAAGATCGGATCGATATGTGGAAATGAGATAACTATGTAGCTTAATTTTTACCACGCGAAGTATTAATAATGCTCATTGCGCGTTGTTCAGAGTTCAGCGCCTTAACAATCTGATATAATTTTTTGCCTCATGGAGCCCTGCGATAACTTAGAATTAATCATGATAAAATTTATCAACTCGGTTGATATAAATTAAGAGAAACTATTTTCTACACTGAGAGGTTAAGTATTTATGAATTCAGTTGGAAGACCATTTATTGTGCAAACAATTGCTCGAACGCATAACACCCGTCCATAGTGTACGATATAAGAAAAAGAAGGATTACCAATTCACGATTTAGGTTTGTGAGTTATTGTGTGCTTATTATACTTATTTAAAAATGTATCAAATAACTACTATTCCGGTTGAACGTGCTCTTATTAAAGGTCTTGTTTTTTACCTTTCAGTATTTTTTTACTCTTTCGTGTTATTAAAAGACCATCTGGGAAGTGACTTTCTATTCATGAAAATGTCAGATTACTTTGTTGCTTTTTTATTGTACTCGTAATTCACAAAATGATTTTATTTTCAACTTTTATTGTTATTTTATTCTTTTCATATTTGTATCTTTCATGTACTGTATGAATACTTATGTGGATTATAATTTAAATATTTTTTTGCAAAAATCTGAATTTTTAAGACGGCATTGTCAAATCTTTAACATACGGCATTGGAGCTGCATTGTTTAATCTATTTCTTGATTTTCAATCGATTGCATGAAATCATTACGTTCACATCATAATCTGTCAGCACCATCATCATCAAAATCATCGTCATCATTGCTGTCACCAGTTTCTTCATTATGATTGTCGCTGTAAATGTTCCGTTTTGTTTTTACATAATTCTTGAAGTCAGTCGTTCAATCATTCCTTTTTTTATTTGTTCATTCAAGCAACTCATTTCATAAAAACATGGCATAACAAAAGACAACAACGAACTTTTCATACTTATAATTTATGTTCCTTCAAGTTGACTTTTTCAATAGCCGTCGAATTTAATTATTTTTAAATGTTTGATTTGATTGGAGTGCAAGTATTTATTTTTCGCAAAGAAATAATTTAAGTCACTACAAGTACAAGTATTTATGACAGATAACTTTAGAAAGTGAAAAATATTTTATTGCTCGTTTGCCGCATGATTTGCTGTTTTTTGTTTTTTCTCTCCTAATATAATTTGAATGTTTTACAATGCATGTACATACATTTGACTGTATGTCAAGGTTGTAAATTCAGAGTACATAAACAAATATTTTAATTTATATAAGGTTTGAAAAAAAACGATTCTCAAATTTGCAGCTCTCGCCAAAAAGATTACGTCAATTACATAAATTTTAAATTACAATTGGTAAGAAAACTGTTATGTTTGGCAGTGTAACTGCAAAACATCAGCTGTACTGAAAGTTAAAAAATAATTCGAGCACTCAACTGGATCTTCTTGATATTATGGCACATCTAAAAAAAACGTAATGCAGTCTCACTAAAAATTATTTGACGGACGAGAATGCAGATTTTTAAAGATGTCAAATAAACATATAAAATTTAAAATATTAAAAGAAATTTCAATCAAGTTTAGTTTGTAATATTAATCCGCAAAAAAACATAAATGCGGAAATAAAGCCAAATTCCTACATACTACTGAGATCAAACTGAGCACAACATCACCTTATTTATAGGTACAATACCATCTTATTTCTAGGCAAACTGATAACTTGGCAATATTTTCCCCATAATTCTCTCCCATATTATATATGTAGATAAATATTAGTAGATAATTTTTGTAAATTAAGATAAACATTTTGTCTGAATTTATAATATGCCCAGGTGTTCTGTTTTGATAGTAATGATTAAAATTTTTTTTATGTTTTCAGTAGAATAGTTTTGAGAAAATATATAAGATAACTTTGAACCAAATCCATAAAAAGGCTTAGCGGGCAACAAGATATGAAATATAGACACACATGCATGAGCAAAGTGAAGATTGCCGCATATGCAGCTGTATTTCTCATGCAGTCGTCTACATATTTATTTAATTTTTTGTATTTACACCGATTTCTGCGTCATATGTGAACCGGTTCTGAAAATGTCTTCTTTATATAAATTAGCATATTCCTGATGTGGTTCCATTTTCACAAATATACAAGAAGGGCAGGAGAAGGGTATCAACTAGAATTGGGCGAAATCGTTCCGACTGATCCGAAAGATGAAAGGAACTGGGTCGTTCCTTTCGCTCATCGTTCCTTTTTTTACTTTGAACAGAGTAGGAACGAGTGTCGTTCCTAAACACGTCAACAAACATTTTTATAGTGTGCTTTCATTTTCTGACTATACTAAAAAAGTTCCATAAGTGCTTTCGTAAATTTTTGTAAAAAATAATAATTATAAAATAAATAGTAAATATAATATTGTCCATTAAGTCGGCAACACTGATCTCTACACAAAAAGTTAACCTTGTTCTAAGTGTACAGAATATGTGAACGAAATAATTGTATTTTGCTCGCCGATCCGTCAAGCAACATACATAAAAAATAATATAAATTGGTGATTTTGACAATTATCAAACAAGTTAATGATTCCAATTGTGGAACGAGGAACGATAAAGAAGGAACGTTTGGATCGGTCCGCATCGTTCCAATTACAGAATTGTTCAATGGAACTAGGTCGTTCCGGAACGACACAATTGTAGTATCAACCGTACAAAGTAATGATTAATTATCATATATCTGGATGACTATATTCATGATAGTTTTGTAACTGGGGTGTGGCAGCTAATGTGACATCGAATTAGTTAAATTTACAGACAAAATGCTTTTTTTGCTTATGTCATCAGTGTGCCCGATATTAAACTTTGTTAATTCATCTTTGTAACTCTTGCTTTTAAACTAATTTTCTAGATTAATTTTAATTTATTCCATGAAGCTAAACATACTTTTTTTAAATGTTTGAAAGTGCAAATATGTAGAAATTAGCTGTCATGTATTGGTGCAACAAAGCCAATTGATACATGTTCTTGATATTAAAATTAATATGATAAACATATATTTTGTTAGAAGAAAATATATTTACATGTATGGCATTCAAGTTCAAATAATTCAACGGTCACACTTTACGACTTATAGACATTTTGACGGTGACAAATTGGAATATTGGAGTATGGCTACTACTGACTATAATGGCATTTATTAATAACTCAACTGAATAGACTGAACTGAATGACAAAAAAAAAACAAAAAGCAATAGTACTTGAGTATTAATCAAACCAAAAAATTTTGTCTTAAGTAAAACCAAAAAATTAGAAGAAAAGTGGTACATGGGTTCATTTAACGTTAATTCGCGATGGTAAGATTTGAATATTGATTGTGGTGAAGTTGTGTTTGCTGTAAAAACCACTAATAATACCTTCCACAAGACAAATAACTCTCGTATCCTTTTTCGGGTGATAATTTTTAAAAATATAAATTTGAAATCACATTCAACACACATGAACACTGATGATGGGGGTGTAGCGGCTCCCGAAAAACAACGTTGTCTCTGTTCTGCCGTGTAAGTTGAAATTAATTGATGTTAAATTTTTCCTTGTTCCTTTGGAATATTGTCTCATGTCCAATTCTTTCTGACTAAAAATGTTACGACCTTGAGCTAAAACTACTAACAACTAGTTTGTTCGAAAAAATAATCACTTAAAAAAACAAAAAAAGCGCACTTTTTATTGGAGTTAAAGTTGAAGTTGAAAAAAAACATAGACCTCAAAATGACTAAATTTAAATAAAATGTTAGGATAGTAACAAATAGCCATACATATGATTAATGCAAACGTTTTTTAACTGTATACTGTTGCTTAAAAATTTTTGCTAGTTAAGTGTTCATAAGCTTTTTGATTTTTTGTCCATTTGGTAGGGTAATTTTGCTACTTTGTATGTTGCTCTCCCGTTGCAAGTTTTTACTGGAAAAGTATATGGACAAAAAATGAATCAAAAAAGAGTGCACATTAATAATAATAAAATGTATTTTATTTGGCTTTACCAATTATTTTCAATTTTAAGAAATTTTTTGATAACTTGAAGTTATTTTTATTAAGAATGTAATATTCGAACATTTATTCATCAGATTAGAAATTCTCGTCAGCGTTCCCTGTTCGATTTTAACACTTTTGGCAGTGCATACTACTAGGAATATCAACTATTTAACCGTACTTTTTAACAGGGTTTGAATACGAATATTAATTACTTCTATTTTTAAAAATTAAATGAATTTCTGTTAGTACAAAATTCCCGTCTCTAACGTTTAATTATTGAAATCGCTTATTATTTACAGAAGTTACAGCTCCTGAAACATTATTGACAAACGGGGTTGTCAACTTTGATGCCTCTTAGACCCGCGCTGATTCGAAATATTCAATATTCGAAAAGTTTATGACTTCGTGTACTTAAAGATTTTATGAATGTATAGAAAGTTTTTCATATTATAACTTCACTTTCATCTAAAAGTGAGCGATAATTTAAAGGCAATTTCTTCCCAACTGTACCTTTCATCGCGAGGCTTATTCATTTGAAGTTGCCGAATTTTCTGGTCTATGAAGAAAAAACAAATTAATTATTAGTTAATATTTATACGTAATTGTTGAACTGTTTAAGGTTTATATTAAAATTAATTTTTTGGCTTGAGTTCAATTCTAAGTTTACCTATTTCTTCTAAAATTTTAGGAAATTGGATAAATTTTGGATAAATTCATTATTTTATTAAGAGAGTACTTTTTTTAACAATTTATTCATCAGACTACCGGAACAGATCAGTACTGATTTCGAGGTCGCTACATCATCTCATCAGCGTTCTTTGTTCGATTTTACCACTTCTCTTAAATATTAAGAAGATTTGAGTAAACTCAGATTTGAACTCATTAAAAAAATCATTTCAATATTAATTAATTAATTCCAAGTTATTTTTAAAAATGATTTTTGATTTATTGTTTCATCGTTTGCAGTAAATAAACTCATTTACTACAACATATGTATGTTTAATTTGACAAAATTAGTCGGTTTTAATTGGTTTATGCTCTTGAATAGCGATACTTTGAAATAGATATATTTTTTACAGGGAATTTGTAATAATGAAAACTTGTTAAATGTCAGTTTATCGCTAACTTTTGGAAGTAATACATAATAGTTAGACGAACCCAGTATGTACAACTTTTGAAACATATTAAGTAAGTACTTTTCAAATCTTATAATTTGTCATTTTAGCTCATTATTTTTACACGGCGATATCATTAAAGTGACTTTAAATGTCAATACTTAGAAATCATTGAATACAAAATTGTTGTGTTTGATTTCAAGCGTTTTGCTCACTGGCATATTGCTCAATTACCCGCTAAAAACTTGTTTTCACTAACACATACTCAACATTTAAAAACCCATATCTTCATCAGGAAGGAGTTGAACATACGACAGCCAGCGCACACTCTACAAGTCACTCCTCACTCGTGGAATAATTTATTTGTTTATTTACTGTCAACTAGTTATATAAACATTGTAAGAAATTCAGATGATATCTAGTTTGTGTTGAAAGAAAAGCTTTTGATGGGAAGCTTCATATATAGCCAAAAATTCTGGATGTAAAAGAAGATGTATGTGCTTTTTTATCATTGTATGGGTGACATAACACAGTACAACATTTTTCAACTATTTGATTTAATACTCAATTCTGAGATTTGCACCTGAAAGTGGCACAAAAATAAGAACTTCTGTATCATTCGTTTTGTTAAGATGGCTGCATTAATAATTTAATTTACATATTAAAGCCACAAGAACATTGAATAATATTTCAATATGGAAAATAACAAGTATACGTACGGTAAACTGAGATATGACCGTGTTAAAATATAGAAAAAGTTATAAATAATCCACCTTGAACAAAAAATTCCTATGACCATTAAATTATTACTGCAGCTAACTTTACAAAACGAATGATGCAGAAGTTCTTATTTTTGGGACTACTACCACGTGTAATTCTCAGAATTCAGTCCAAAAATCATTATATAAATTTTATTTATTATGTCAATAGATTTTTACACCCTTACTGACTAAATATGACTAACAAATATAGAACTATACATAAAAATAATTGGAACAATAATGTAGATATAAAGTAATGATTCTCTTCAGTACATCATTACTCTCAGATAAGTCCATAATATGGTAGCATTTAGAAAAGAATCATTATTAGCATATACAGATCTGTAGTATTTTAATGCCAAGAGTTCAAAATTGCGGGTAGGTCTTACAGGAACATTGAAGTTTAGTTGACTAAATAGGAACTCTGAATCAACATCACCACGAATCAGACCCAGAACAAATAAAGCACTAACATCAATCGTCGACTTTTTAGAGTAGACAATTTTATCACAGTAAGTCTGCTATTTTACGGCGGCAAGACATAAGAATTCCAGCCAAGACGGAGACAGAAAATTAAAAATTGTTTTTGTACCGATTTAATACTATTAATATGAATAGAATAACAAGGATCCTAAACAATTAATCCATACTCAAGAATTGGCCGAACAAGAGAAGTATATGAAAGTTTTGTAATATAGGTATCTAGAAATTCCTTTGACCACCGTTTCATGAATCCAAGGACCCCATAGGCTTTATTTACCATTATAGAAATATGATCACGAAAGTTGAGCCTTTGATCCAACAGTATTCCAAGATCCAATATGGTTAGAACTTTATTTAAAATAGCAGTATCAATATAATAAGAAGTCTCGATCGGATTGTGTCTGAAAAATGACATGTGCTTGCATTTCTAGATATTTAACTCCAATAAATTAAATCTGCACCATTGATGAAAATTCCGAAAGTCGGCACTTAATAAAGTATGTCCATTAAGACTGCCTTGAGGGACACCAGAATGTACTTGAATGATTTTTGATGTAACATTCCCAAATTTGACCTGTTGAGTTCTTTGTGATAGATAAGAGTTTAACCAATTTAAAGCAGAGTGACTAAAGCACATAAGTGATAATTTGTGCAATAAAAGATTGTAGTTAACTTTATCGAACGCCTTACTAAAATCTGTATATATCACATCAGTTTGCATTTTATTTGAAAAACCTTCATTGACAATATTGGTAAGTTCCAAAATATTAGTTGTAGTTGAGCGAGACTTAGGAAAACCATGTTGACATGGTGATAGAAGGGAAGAAATTTGATGATATAGCCAATCAGTAAGAATTTTTTCAAGGAGTTTTGGAATTGCATTAATTTTAGCGATACCTCTCTAATTATATACATCAGCTTTACTGCCGTTTTTGAATAAAGGAATTATATACGATTTTTTCCACACTGATGGCAGATAACACGATTCAATACATTTGTTATATAATGCAGTAAGAGGCGCAGACAGTGATGCTGCACAGTTTCGAAGGATACAGCTTGGAATACCATCGGGACCTGGGCTAAACGAGTTTTTCAGCGACTTCAAGTTCGAAAATACATTTTCAATATTTAAAAGCGGAAAGTAAATCCCACAAGAATTAGTTGTAGCATAAGGATAAGTTGTTGTGGTATCATAAGACTTAGTAAATAAGTTGTTGAAAAGAAGTCAACAAATATATTACTTATTGAAACATCGTCATCAGCAGCCAAGGAGCCATACTTCAAATGCTTTGGATAACCTGAAGAGCGACGCTTGGAATTTACAAATGTATAAAAAGATTTAGGGTTTATTTTTATATTGCTTTTAATGCGATTTATATAGTTTTTGTATTCAAGATTATTAGTAATGTTGTATTCATATCTTGCTATAGCATATCGACAGACGCACCAATTATTATTTATTTTTCTTATTTTTAGCATTTCGTAAGTGTTGATTATTCCAATGTGGTCCATTATTACTGTAGACTTTAATTTTAGGAACAGTAAAGTAGTATGAATGTGAGGCTTCGGCATCAAAAATCCCATACATTTTTGGGATCATGCCTACGGTACAGCCGGCATTTAAGTTAGTTGATTGGTTTGCTACATTGTGTTGTATGGAATAGGGGTATGTTGTGCGAAAATCGACCATTACCGATGTTCTTTAGGTAGGGTGTCAAACCGCAAAGATGGTGTGACGATTGTAGGGTTTTGATTTTGTTGTGGAGGGGGTGCGTGTGTGTATGTATGTATGTTTTTGAAAATATATGTATGTGTGTGTGTGTGTGTATGTTAGTTTATAAAAAGTTGATAATATTTATAGAAATGTGCAAAGGAAAAATGTGCATACCTTAACCCTTTAACGGTCGATGGTGTTAAATTCGACCCCATGATATTTTGTGTTATGAGGCGGCAGCGTGTTCGGTTTTGCTTAAAGTGAAGTCGTGGTGGGGGGTTCGGTTTTGCTTAAAGTGAAGTCGTGGTGGGGGGGTTCGGTTTTGCTTAAAGTGAAGTCGTGATGGATGTTATTTTTGTTGAAGTGAAGTCGTAACATTTAATGTGTTCGTTAGAGGGTTAATACAATATGAATTAAACTACATTAGGGCGGTTTACGAAAGTCTGTGATTTTTTTGCTAGTATTTAATAAATAAAATTCATTTACTGCGGTATATATTAATATCCCTAATACTACTACTCGTGTTTGGTCGGGGTTTGGTCGGGGTTTGGTCGGGGTTTGGGTGGGGTTGGTTAGGATTTGTATACCAATTTTGTATGAGAAAACTAACAACGATGATTTAAGTGGCACCCTATTGTATTGTTGTTCTGTTGTTAAAAGTTCTGTTGTGGTTTTTTCTTTTTCGTTGATATGTATGAATGTGTGTTTGAAACAGTTGATTTAATTAAGTTGTTTGAATACAAAAGCTTGATCCTAACCATACACAACAAAGTTGATAAGAAATAAAAACCCAAAAATAAATATACTATTTATGTATGTATTTATATATATATATATATATATATATATAAATTTTATTTATTAATGTGCTTGAAATTTTTATAATATAATAAACAATAGTAAAAAATAAATCTCATATTGAAGTATGTATATATATATATATAATATAAATATATATAAATAAGTATTGTATTTGTAAAAGAAATTTAAGTGGCACCCTATTGTATTGTTGTTCTGTTGTTAAAAGTTCTGTTGTGGTTTTTTTCTTTTTCGTTGATATGTATGAATGTGTGTTTGAAACAGTTGATTTAATTAAGTTGTTTGAATACAAAAGCTTGATCCTAACCATACACAACAAAGTTGATAAGAAATAAAAACCCAAAAATAAATATACTATTTATGTATGTATTTATATATATATATATATATATATATATAAATTTTATTTATTAATGTGCTTGAAATTTTTATAATATAATAAACAATAGTAAAAAATAAATCTCATATTGAAGTATGTATATATATATATATATATATATATATATATAATATAAATATATATAAATAAGTATTGTATTTGTAAAAGAAAAAACTTTTTTTATGATTTAGACTTTATTAAAATTTGAATTTTTGTTTATTTTGAAATGTCCCCAAGCATAGGTATTAATACCATCTTCTCTTATATAACGTTTATTATCATCATAACTTAATACAACTTTTGATATTTGTTGTGTATAAATTTCATGTAGGATAGATTTAAATATATACATTTTATCGTGATATATGGTTTTATCTATCAAACAGTTACGGTAATCATTTATAGTTAGTTTTTTAAAGCGATATCAGATATAAAGCTGATCGGGAGCTCATCAGAAGCAGTATAAAAGCTGTTTTCGATAGCAGTTCAGATCCAGTTCGATAGCAGTTGGATAGCAGTTCGATAACAAATCGATAACAATTCGATAGCTCTTTGGAAGTTGACAAAAGCATAATCATGAATAAAAAACTTATGAAAGAACTTATAAATACTAGAACAGTATTAAAAGAAAAACTAAAAAAATAAAATTAAATGAAATCGATAAAGTTAATTTGTTGGAGGATACCTTTCAACCTATAACAAAACCATTAAAAAATATAATAAAATTATTGTTTTCTAATGCAGCTATAAGAGACCATTTGAAACAATAATTATCATTATTTTTAATGTTGACGCACGCTTTTTTTTCTGATAAATATTGGTAGTTCTAAATATTTAGATGCTTTTATAGGACAATACTTGTTAACGTTTATTTCAATTTTGTTGATACAAACTAGAGACCAACCACTGTCTCTCTCTTGAAATTCATCCATTTTGGCTGCTATTTCTATACTATGATTATCGTACATGTTTGATAGATCTTGTTCTAATTGTACTATTACCATTTTCGATTGAAAAGATTTCATATTAATTAGTGCGCTATCATCAATTTCAATTTCATTAGTTTTTGAGAATTTTATATATTCTGCAAAAACTTCTATATTAAATTTTATATTTTGATGTTCTAATAACATATTTTTTAAAATATTTATAATACTTTCTTTTGCATTCGAAAATAAAATGTTTATTGAAAGCTCATCTACCTTTTTATTTTCGTATACAAAAGTTTGAATACGCTTAGAAAATAAATTTTTACTTATATATATATCGTTGTTTATAAACAAACGATTATTATTTTTTTTATGATCATTAGTTCGCAAATGATGAGACCAAGAACCTTTTCTTATATTTAATTTACAAGTTTCACATCGTATATAGCTACATGATGGAGTTTCTTCAATATTTTCATTTTTTAAATTTAGTTTTGTTTTGTTTGATTTTGGCTCAATATGTTTATTATTAAAATGTCTCTTAAAATTAAATTTGGATGCGAAAGACATTCCACATACTTCACAGATGTACATGATATAACACCAGAAATGGAATGGAAATGGTTTTTCATTTTTATAAAGTTCCTAATTTATTAAATACGTGAGAAATTTTAGATTTTGGAGGCTTTTATTGTTACATATGTTTTCATAATTTTAAAAAAGTTTCTGTTTCGAGGTTTATTTAAAATGTGTTTTTTATTTCATCATCATCATCGTCATCTTCTTCTTCTTCAGTACTGTCATACAAGTTGTTGTAGAATACATATTGCTTCTTCTTTTTAATGATTAGAGTATATAATCCATTCACTTCTTTAACTTTCTTTAAAATGTGTGGATTTGCGTTTAGATAATCCATCTGATTTTTAGTAATAATCAGAAATCGTTTAGGTAAATAAATATGATATTCTTTATTTACAAGACATCTTATACTTTCACCATATTTTGTATCTACTCGTTCTATCTTGTTGATTTCATATGCAGTATTTTCTTCCATATCCTTTAAAGGTAAGTATATAATATTAGGATTTTGAAACAATTTTCTTAAACTTGCTCTCATTATTTTGCTTTTAACTTTTCACCGTAAAACGAATTTTCAAACTGATTCTTTATATTCAATAATTGATACTATAAGGTGTTTTTAGTTATTTCAATAACTTCTTATCAATTGCGGTTAAGTATACATGTATGCATATATATATATATATATATATATATATATATATATATATATATATATATAGTTAAGTATACATGTATGCATATATATATATATATATATATATATATATATATATATATATATATATATATATATATATATATATATATATATATATAAAGAGATTCAGTTGAATTAAAAAACTTTGTTAAATATGTATTGGGGTCAATTTTTAAAAACTGGTGATAAATATTGTACTTGTCATGCACAGTGGAAAACTTTTCAAATAATAAATGCAGTAGTTTTGGATATTATAATGCAGGTGTTCCTAACCGCAGAAGGAGGGACAAGAACTCAAATTTTTTCTCTTAATAGAGGACAAGAAATGCCAACAAATATTCCAATATTTCATTTTAGTCACAATCAACATATAAAAATTGAGGTTATCGGTGGTATGATATCACTAGTTGGAACAGTCTATGAGGGTGGTTTTAAAGATATAAATGTACACTCATACAAACCATCATGTGTTTATAGTGAAATAGATGAATATGCAACTAAATCTTATAATGGTAAGACTGGTATCCATTCATTGAATAAAAATCAACGAAAACCTCCCCTCTCCCAGAAAATGGTTAATAATAGTATAGTTAAGAAAGCAGCTGGTGGTGCTAGCGGTGGTGATGACTCATTTCAATATGAAGATTATTAAATTAGTATATAAATTTAAGAAACAATTCTTATCATCTCATTCAAAAATATATCGCTAACCTAAGAACATATATATTAAAAAGAAAAACTAAAATGAAAAATATTTTTATCATATTGTTTTCATATATCTATATCATACAAGTGTTTTCAGCTTCATTACCTATAGATTTGAGTGAAAATGAACTTAAAAATACAGAATTTGCAATTAAATTACCAAATAATGATACTGTGAGCATACAACTAAATTTCAAACTTTTAAAGTTTACTAATGATTTAAATAAAAACATCGAGTCAACAACAACAACAACAAAAACAGAATATAAATCAAACGAAGAACAAGAAGACTCCTCACCACCACCAATAAATCAATCTTTTACTGTCGAACAAGCTATTGAAGCATTTAGGCAAGATTTAGTAAAAAAAGAAAAAAATATTGCAGGAATAATTGAAAGTTCGGCTCCATTTTATAGACATTTTCAACTTCAATACAAAGATAATATAAAATTGAGAATCCGTTGTACATATGACAGCAATTACTTGAAACGTCGATTAAATATTTCATGTTTCGAATACCGTCAAGTTGAATACGAGAGAATTTTAAGTAATGGTGAAATTGAGACGGTTTCTGAGGATGATACTACATACCGATCCGATATGACATTAATCAACATTCAAGATTATACCCATGATTTGGATATGGAAATATTATAAATTAACTAATATGATGAAATACATTTACTACTACTTAATATAAACTTTGTTGTTGATGTGTTAAGAACATTTATTTAACATAAATAAAAAAAATTAAAATAAGAAAAATAATGAACAATCAGTTTTATTCGAAAATTTTACATGACTTCTTGAACGAAGAAAGGTTTTTGTGGTATGAACATGAGATTATTTTGAAGAAATTAAAAACTCAATTCGATGAATATGCATTTTATAAGAAAAGTAAATCAAAATTTGGATATCATTACACCAATTGTGTGTGGTCCAACGATGAAACAACTTGTGGACCTGATACCTGTAAATGTTCCCTTATCGATAAAAGTTGGGAACAAGCATTATGTATAATGAATTTTTATAATAATTTAAAAACATAGACTTTATAAACAGTTCTACAGTCGTCGTTGTGACTTGATTAGTACTAAACAATGTCGGAGGAGAGAATTTTAGTTGTAGACGTACAAGGTTTTTATCTCAACAATAAATTCATTGTAAAAGAACTGAGTATTTCAATTGATGACTCACAAGTTCAAACATTTATTATTAAACCACCTTTTCCATATTCATTGTTGACAACAAAAGAAAAAGATTCAATTAATTGGCTTTATAATCATCATCATGGATTAAAATGGAAAGATGGCGATTCAACCTTAACAAATATTATGGAATATTATATTGCGCATGTTAAAGATAAAAATTTTATTTATTATGCTAAAGGATTAGAAAAAATTAAGTGGATTCAAAATATTTTTAAGGATAAAATTAATTTTTATAACCTAGATGATCTAAATTGTCCAAATTTAAAAATATTATATCAAAATGATAAATCTGTAAATGTTTGTTCTTATCATAGAAAATATTGTATATGTGCTCAAAAAAATGTAATACTCTTAAGAAAGTTTATTAAATCAAATATTAATAAAGAAAACATAAAATTATAAAAGACATTTTTTCGATTTATTACTTAACACTTAAATCAGGTAAAATAATCATCAAACATCAGTTCATTCTGAATACTTGTAATGTCAATAACAATATCTTTAAACGGAAACACTTCAACTTTGGTTGGAGAATATTTTCCTCCAATTGAACTGTCTACAAATTATGTTTGTGGACTTATTGATTTTGTAGCATTCAATTCCATACCCAATGTAGATGTTTACAACAATTTGTTTCATATAGGAAATCATGTTATTACTATTCCAGTTGGTTCATACGAACTTGAAGATATTGATTTTTTCCTAAACTCAAGCTTAAACGATATTGATGAACCAATTTATCTAAAAATTGAAGCTAACAATAACACACTTAAAACTGAAATAACCTCATCAATGGATATAGATTTTTCACAACCAAACAGTATAGGAAAGTTGCTCGGATTTAGCAAAAGAAAATTAGAAGTAAATTCAACTGAATATTATAACACTGATCAAAATCTTCAAAATGATAAATCTTTGGAAGTGGTGATTGTAGATATTAATCAATTGAATACTACAAGGTTATTTGAATCTGATTTACCTACACATATTACGAATGTTAATACAATACGCATTGAAAGCAACTTAACAACCGGTTCATTTATTAATAATACTTCGAATCATACTATTCATGAATTTCCTCTTGATGTTCCTCCAGTATATAAAATAAACGAAAAACCTCGACATGTTATTTATTTACCCGTCAACTGTCAGCAAATAAACAACATAACGATTAGAATCTTAAATCAAGACGGTGAACTTATAAATTTTAGAGGAGAAAAAATCACTCTTAGACTCCACTTCAAACCAGAATAATGATCATTTACAATAAAAACATAGTGCAAAGAGGATTTCCATTCAATCCCTCATCAACTCACATTCGAGAAAGTATAAAAAATAAAAAACTGTTGTCCTCATCTAATACAGAATACTTAAAATCATTAGGATTTAATCTTCAACCATGAATGAAATACTAAATGTCCTTCAAAAACCTATATATGATGAGAGTATTGTAAAAAGAGAATATCATAGTTACTCTCCATATCTAAAATCATTCAACAACAATGATGAAATTCGTATACCAATTCAAAATCAGGATCTCTTTGTCTTACCAAGTGAGAGTATGATTTACATTCATGGTTTTATAGTAAAGAAGGAAGCAAACAAAGAGGTTCCAGCTATAGATGTGAAATTTAAAAACAACTTTGTTTCATATTTGTTTGATGAAATTCGTTATGAAATTAATGGTTTTGAAGTTGATCGTACACGCAAACTTGGAATTTCATCCACCATGAAAAATTTTGTATCATTGAATAAGGCTGAAAGTGCTACACTAAAAAACGCTGGTTGGTGTCTTAACGAAACTTTTGTTTTAGAAAAAAGTCATTTTAGTTGTTGTATACCTCTGAAAATGTTGCTGGGTTTTGCTGAAGATTATAACAAAATACTATTAAATTCGAAACATGAGCTCATTCTTCAACGTTCTACATCCGATGAGAGATCATATTATTCTACAAATACAACTGATCAGTTGAAATTAACAATTCTGGATATAATATGGAAAATGCCGCATATTCAACTATCGGACTTTGCAAAATTGGAAATGTTTAAGATAATCAACAGCAAAAATTCTATACCAATTGCATTTCGTAGTTGGGATTGTCATGTAAATCCTGCACTACCAACGAATACAAAGGTTTTATGGAATGTGAAGCTTTCTCCACAAAACGAAAGACCACGATTTCTTATAATTGGTTTACAAAAAGAGAAAAGTAAAGAACAAGGAAATATATTTGACCATTGTAATATCTCTAATTTAAAAGTATATCTAAACTCAGAGTCATATCCATATGACGATTTAAATAATCGTTTCGAAATGGGTCAGTATTCTGTTCTATATAATATGTATGCAAAATTTCAACAAAGCTTTTACATGCGAGAACCTGAACCATTGCTGGATGTTAACGATTACAAGTCTTACGCACCGCTTATTGTTGTTGATGTTTCACATCAAAATGAAACTGTTAAAATTGGACCTATTGATGTACGAATTGAATTTGATACTGAAGCAAACAAACCAATTCCAGAAAAAACATCAGCATACTGTTTAGTTATTCATGATCGCTTAATCGAATACTCACCTCTAACAAGCGAAATTAGAAAAATTATTTAATTATAATATTTCTTTTAAAATTTTTAATAAATGAAAAAAAAAAATGTTTATATATATATATAAATAAAACAAGATCTTTTTAATTCTTAATCGATGTATTTTATTAAAACATTTATAGTTTCTTTTTAGTTTAGCTTCGAAAACAAAAATTTTAAACATAAATGACCACAATTTATTGTATTAAAATTTTGATATCTATCATAATTATAACTAATGTTTTTTCCTAAATATTTTATTAATTGTTTTGGTGGTTGCAAATTGCCAAAGCTATCAAAATATTCGATTTGATTGTTGTTTTTCCAATATGCTACCCAATGTGTGCCAGGTCCCTTTGAAGTATCCAGATTGATTATTCCACATTCTTTTTTAAATGGTTTGCTTGGAAGAGTGTTACACATAAACACACCTCTAAAATTTGGAATATGTTTTGCATATTTTCTCAAGTCTACATCAGAAAGGGCTCTTTTAGGTAGCTTCATTAAAAATTTTGTTGATAAGGCTTTAAATATAATCCAAAACCTTTTTTATATGGTTTTAAGAACATGCCTTTTCCCATCGCAATGGCTTCCATTGTATTATTGTGTCGTTTTGCTTCAGTCAGCTGTTCCTTTCCATTTTTAACTGCATTGATTGCTTTTGTAATACCAGATACACCACCAGCTAAACCACCAAGTGCACCCAGTGCAGCAAATATAGGGGCAAGTGGAAGAAAACCTCCAGATTTTGGTAGCGGTATTATTCGAGGTGTTTTTATTAACGATTTTTTCTTCCCCTTGAAAATATTGTTTACAACTTTTCGTGAAATCTTTATAGCATCTTTCAAGTTTTCACTTTTCTTTATATTCTTTCTTGCACTTTTCAATGCATGTGTAAATAGTTTGTGGGTATTTACTGGAGACGACTTTTTAGTTTTACTAATAACGTTACCCATACCGAATTTTGTTTTTGCTTTCATTGTAGTAGCAACAAACCAAGCGTTTGATTTTTCACCCCAACTACTATCGCTTGCTTTGACCCTTTGCCAAGCCTTTTCAGTTAAAATTCTATCAGCAATATGTCTTTTCTCTAAATCTATATTGTTTGAGTATGCTATATCGTGCTCTCTGCAAGCAGTATCCAATGGATTGATTCCTTGATCACCTCTAGCTAAACGTTTCTTTAATTTTGTACCAGGTCCGCAAAATTGATAACCGGGTAGATGAAGTTCAATGGGAAGTTTATTAATTATTTTATTTAGAAAACCTTTACCAATGAAGGATGGATGGCGACTGAATAACTTTTTATAAATGATAGTCATATCTATTGATACTTTATCGATTAAAGATTGAAATTAAATTGATTGAAAACAAATAAAAGAGACTGGTTTATATATTATGTTATCATTAGATTTCAGAATGCGTTTTTTTAAACAACATAAAAGGATTGATGTAAAGAATATCGAATCAAAGTTCGATTCATCAAATAAAATTCGTCATAGTTCATTACTACCGAATTCTATTCGAGCTCTTATTGTGGGTCCATCAAATTGCGGAAAAACAAATGTTATGATCAGTCTTATTGAAAGTCCTCATGGATTGAAATTTAAAAATATTTACTTATATTCAAAGTCAACACAACAACCGAAATATAAGTACTTAGAAAGTCTAATTAAACCCATTAAGGAGATAAATTTTTCATCATTTTCTAATAATGATGATGTTCTATCCCCAGACGAAGTTAAACCGAATTCAATATTTATATTCGATGATATAGCTTGTGAGAAACAAAATCATGTACGTTCTTACTTCTGTATGGGTCGCCATAAAGACATTGATAGTTTTTATTTATGTCAAACTTATACACGTATACCAAAACACTTGATTCGCGATAATGCAAATATGATTATAATTTTTAAACAGGATGTAATGAATATTAAGCATATTTACAATGATCATGTTGGTTCTGATATGACTTTAAAAACATTTCATAAGTTATGTGCCGAGTGTTGGAAAGAAAAATATGGTTTTCTAGTTATTAACAAAGATGATCCTATGAATAATGGTCGATATAGAAAAGGTTTCGATATATTTATAAATCTATAAAAGAAACATTACAGATATTTTAAAATCAGTACAAGATTAATTATTAAACTAATAGCTTCTCAACTATTAAACCGCTAACTGCTAAACTGATCTGTTTTGAATCTGTTTCTAATTCAATCTATAAATATGAATACAAATCTGGTTAATAATCTTATTAAAACTCGAAATATTTTAAAAAAGAAATATAAGAATATTTTGCTTGGAGAAATTGCAAATGATGAATTGTTGGAAAAGACATTTAAACCAATATCAAAACCATTAAAAGAATTAGTTCAATCAACTAATAATAATAATAATAATAATAATAATAACACCATTATAAAACATGAAAAATATCCGGATGACTCTTTTAAACATGATCTTGAGAATAATAAAGTTGCCTTCAGTACACCATATAAAAAGAGTAAGCTTGATTATAACACGTTTTCTCCAAACTTTAATAACAAGAAAATCGAGGAAAGTTCAAACACGTTTCAATCATTTGATGATGAAAATGATCATGATGACTATGATGATGATGATGATGATGATAATAATAATGTTAATGTTGATAATGAGGATGATAACAATGATGATGATAACACCATTGCAATACATCCCAATCAAAGTATTCAATATAATTTATCAAAAGTTAACTTAAATATATATGATAAAACCTATGGTCCTCATAAGGATAAAAATCAAATATGGAGACTGGGTAATGAACCCATCGCTTTCAATTCAACGAATATTACTGTAGGTAATTTAAAATGGCCCTTCACATCAGGCTTATATGAATTGTTAGTTTATAAGAAACCAATCAGTTATAATAAAACAGATTTAAATAATTATAAACAAATATTGGAGATGACTAATGTCCATAAACGAAATAACAGTATTAATGGTCAAATTAAAGGAAATCGTTCAATTAAATATACAACGATTATTAAAAACCTATTTAAACAACAACAGAAAATTCATAAGGGAAAAGGTTTAATGAAATTGAATAGAAAAAAGCATAATTATGTTTATGTTTATTGTATCAATTATTGAGGAATTGAGAGAAGCAAAAATTATTATATAAATAGACTTAAAAATGTTTAACAATTCATATTCATAAAATGCCTATCGATAAGTTTGGACATTATATTGAAAAATCTGCAAGATACCAAAATCAACATTTCAAGATTCATTTGGATAGTGATCGTAATTTCAACTTTAACTTGCGGAGAATAAAAAATATTGCTAGTCCTGTATTGGAAAACGATGCTGTAAACAAAATTTACATGAAAAGTTATTTAAGTGAAATAAAGAAACAACTGGATACAATGTATATGGAGAGAATTAAGGAAATGGAGGATCGTTTTAACGAAATAATACGACAACAAAACGTGTTGACTACAGAAAAATTTGATAATGTAGAAACACGTTTAAGTAAATTAATACATGATCAAAGTATAATACTAAATAATCTCAATCAATCACCAAAAAGAAATGAGATCATTATTTAATTACAAAATTGATTCAGTTGAAGAACGTCTAAATGAAAAACGAAGCTCATTACAAACCGTTTAAACATAGATATATATAAATCGTTTTTGATTTAAATTCAATATCAGCAGCATTTAAATTGATGTAATCTAAGATAGATGTTAGAAATGGAGCGACAAGAAGTGGTTCAGGAGCTTCATAAGCAAGCACGCATAAATTTCATTCGACGTCGAGTGGTACACAAGGGAATTGATGATCTTTGGCAAGCAGATCTTGTTGAAATGGGCGTTTACTCAAAATATAACAAAGGCTATAGATTTATTTTAACAGTTATAGATACAATTTCAAAGTTTGCTTGGGCTGTACCCGTAAAATCGAAAGGTAGTGAAGATATTACCAATGCTATGAAATCTATTTTTTCACTAAAGAGATTTCCAAAAAACTTGCAAACAGATAATGGTAAAGAGTTCTATAATAAAATATTTCAAAACCTGATGAAAAAACATAATATCAATCACTATTCTACATATAGTATCATGAAAGCGTCTATTGTAGAACGATTTAATAGAACTCTAAAAGGAATGATGTGGAAAAAGTTTAGTCTACAAGGAAATTATCAATGGATACATATATGTAAGGATTTAATTAATCAATATAATAATAAAAAGCATAGAACAATTGGAATGAAGCCAAATGCTGTTAACATAGAAAATGAAAGTTCTATATTAAAACAAGCCTATAATCATCCCAAAATATATAAATTTGGTAAACTAAAAGTTGGAGATCACGTTCGAATCAGCAAATATAAACATATTTTTTCAAAAGGATATACTCCAAACTGGACAACTGAAATTTTTAAAATTCGTACTTTACAGAACACAAATCCCATTACTTATTTATTGGAAGACTATCAAAGGAATCCGATTGTTGGTGGATTCTATGAACATGAACTATTAAAGACACATTTTCCAAATACATACTTGATTGAAAATGTTATTAAAACTAAGGGGCACCAGGCGTACGTAAAATGGTTGGGATTTTCCAATCAACATAATTCTTGGGTCAATAAAGATGAACTTCAATAATATTATATATATACATACATACTTCAATATGAGATTTATTTTTTACTATTGTTTATTATATTATAAAAATTTCAAGCACATTAATAAATAATATATATATATAAATACATACATAAATAGTATATTTATTTTTGGGTTTTTATTTCTTATCAACTTTCTTGTGTATGGTTAGGATCAAGCTTTTGTATTCAAACAACTTAATTAAATCAACTGTTTCAAACACACACATTCATACATATCAACGAAAAAGAAAAAACCACAACAGAACTTTTAACAACAGAACAACAATACAATAGGGTGCCACTTAAATCATCGTTGTTAGTTTTCTCATACAAAATTGGTATACAAATCCTAACCAACCCCACCCAAACCCCGACCAAACCCCGACCAAACACGAGTAGTAGTATTAGGGATATTAATATATACCGCAGTAAATGAATTTTATTTATTAAATACTAGCAAAAAAATCACAGACTTTCGTAAACCGCCCTAATGTAGTTTAATTCATATTGTATTAACCCTCTAACGAACACATTAAATGTTACGACTTCACTTCAACAAAAATAACATCCATCACGACTTCACTTTAAGCAAAACCGAACCCCCCCACCACGACTTCACTTTAAGCAAAACCGAACCCCCCACCACGACTTCACTTTAAGCAAAACCGAACACGCTGCCGCCTCATAACACAAAATATCATGGGGTCGAATTTAACACCATCGACCGTTAAAGGGTTAAGGTATGCACATTTTTCCTTTGCACATTTCTATAAATATTATCAACTTTTTATAAACTAACATACACACACACACACATACATATATTTTCAAAAACATACATACATACACACACGCACCCCCTCCACAACAAAATCAAAACCCTACAATCGTCACACCATCTTTGCGGTTTGACACCCTACCTAAAGAACATCGGTAATGGTCGATTTTCGCACAACATACCCCTATTCCATACAACACAATGTAGCAAACCAATCAACTAACTTAAATGCCGGCTGTACCGTAGGCATGATCCCAAAAATGTATGGGATTTTTGATGCCGAAGCCTCACATTCATACTACTCAGTAATACTAATGAAATTATGCAAAATATTATAAAAGCTCGATACAATATTATCAAAGTTATCATCAGCAAGCACAGTATCCTAATTAACATTGGATAATAAATCGTTCAGTATATGTAGTTAGTGCGTTTAAAACAGTAGGATTGAAAGGGCTTCAAATCTTGTTTTTTAATCATACTATACGACAATGATAAATGTCATGTGTTGTACTGTGTAATAAACGCAGCTTGCACTTCAACACTGTAACGCATAGCCTTCTTTTTTCCAGCTCCATGAGTTCATCACTGCAGCGCAATCAAGTTCAATGAGTAAGAGTTGTTAAATTTGAGCATGGTTTTATTTGCGATGCTTTGTGGTTTTTCTCACATCAAATCAGCGTTGCCTTATGATGATTTCATCATAATTTTGATGATTTTTTAACCTAAATATGATTTGATGATTTTTTTCCTCAAATTATGATTTTTAATTTATAGAAATTAGAACTTTTTATTTCAAATGTATACTACAAATTGTACTACAAAGTGAAGTTAAGTTTTGTGTCAGCTTGTTGTTGGTTGCTTTTAATTACTTTATACTTGTTGGCCTGCAACAAACACAATTTACATTGAGTTATGTAAACAAATAATAAAACTATTTGATTTTAACGATATGTTTTTAAAAGATTTCTCATGTCTTGATCCTTTGAAAGTTATAAAAAGAAAAGTTGATTCCTTGACCGGCTTAAACACAATTTTCAAAATTTAATTAGTGAAAAACTAATATGTCTTCCCATTTCTTCAGCAAATGTTGAACAAATATTCTCAACAGTCAATCTAAACAAAACTAAATATAGAAATAGATCAGACAACAGCACTCTCGAAGGTATCTTATATGCAAAAAAATACGTAGCAATAAAAACTGTTCCTGCTTTTATTTAAAGATAGACCAAGATATTATTAAATATATGAAATCTTGTATACATATATTGTAGTAAAAGTTCTTCATAAAACTTCTTCATACTACTTGTACTTCTTAATCTGAATTGATTTTTGCTTATTTTTCTTAAATAAGTAAATATTTATTTATCTAAATACATACTCCCAATGCATTGTACTAATGAAATCAGTTGTGTGTTTTCTACGTTTTCTGTTTTTTGTTTGGTGATTGTGGTACCAAAAATTCAATTTTTTTTTAGTTTCAGTGATTTTGTCGGCGCAATTACGATATATACATAGGTGGACTTTCTAAACGCAAGTTGCAATACAGTAGTTGTAAAAACAGAAAAATATCTGACAGTAGATTTCTTATATCGAATTACGCTTAAAACTATCAGAAAACTCAATCTTTCAATTCACAAAAAACGTTTAATAATTTTGGACAGCTTTTTGGCTCAAGTACTCCTCTATGCGCCGTTTATATGCAAAATATTTCTCTGCAAAGCATAGTTGCACCCAAGACATGTTTTGCATTGCAAACCCAGTTTTTTTAATTATGTTTTGCAAGATGCGTTTAGGAAGTCGACCATACATATGTTTGTCACGATATAAACATAACTACATGTTTCGCTATAAATACTTTAAACAATAATAATTTAAATACATATGTAAATATATTTTACTCATCTGTAATTTCTTATATCTTATGTACAAATAATCATATATTAAATAAGTGAGGCGAAGACCACTGATGCCAGTTCTAATTCCTTTGTACTTGTTGTAAATTAAATTTTCAATAAAAAAAATGAATAATAATAATAATATATTTTACTTATACCTTTTTGGTCTTAAATAAAATTTTATATTAAAAAAATTATGATTTTTTTCCATAACATATAATTTTCTTTTCGGCATATGATGATTTTCTTTTCAAAGCTTCTTACAAACGTTTGAAAATTGAATTTCATTATAGGATAGGGCAGTGTTGTCGTGAATTTTTACTTTGCTTTGCAAACGCAAAATGGATGACCCGATCCTGATCTGGTGTTTGGTGACGCATGTTCCAAAGCAAATAATGAAATAAATAAAATACCACTATAAAAAGACTTTGTGCAAAACATTACATTTTCTGGCAATACTGTTTTTGGCGCATATGCCAAAAAGGCGGAGTGGACAAAAACGGAAAAAATTTACATTGATGCCAACTTTCATTAATGTAGTTGCAGTTAATATTCTTTTATTGAAAATGAAAAATCTTGTATTGTATTGACAAACTTGTTGTGTTCATGTTCACCAAATTTCTTTCTTGTTTTCCTGAGAAACAAGTCAAAATTTACGGAAGTTCGGATCCAGGCTCGATCGGACACTAGTTATTTATTTATAATTTAAAACGGCAAATTAAACCTATTTACTCACAAAAAAGCATGATACAGCGGAGTTCGGTTAACTCCGCGGGAACGGATATTTGCGTTCGTTATAGGCGGAGTTTGTTACAAATGGAATAAATTTTGTTTTCTTCATTCTCTTATAAATCAATTCCACTTTAATTATTTTAAATCTTCATCTTTTGTAGTTCTACATAAATATGTATGTATGTATATAAATCTAGTGGCAATTGTGCATTTTTTCAATACCAGGCGATTTATTAAATGTCAGTTAACTGATGTTTCTAGCTTTTTTCGTAGACGAAGCGCACTTTTTACTATTTTAAGATCTAAAATAACAAATATTCTCACTGAATGCAGAAAATTGACAATATAATTCAAAAAACAAACTTAATTACTTGTTGTAGTTGTTTGTTTTTTGTCTTTCAAGCAGATTTTATGCGTACATATGTATATGTGTACATATGTATAAGCTTCGCACAAAATGATTTTAATTATTTACTATTTTAATATTAATTGATTTAACATTCAATTTATCAAATGTTACCAACTAAAAATAAACACGTGCCGTCTAATAAATTCATAATTTTTTTACTATTTTCGTGTATTCTCATTTGGGTTATAATAAACAGTTAATCATTATAACAACTTTATCAATATATATATATATATATATATATATATATATATATATATATATATATATATATATATATATATTTTAATTGAATTAAATAACTAAATTAAACTCAGTGAGTGAAAGCAAGTGAAAATAAATAAAGTGCAATGTCAGCCAAACAATTAAAAAGATTAGCGAGAAAAGATGCAGAAAAATTAATGTGGGAAAAAAAGAAAAACCAATAATTCTCCGGAGAATTTCCAGGAGGAAGTGGAACTTTGTTCCACAAAAATTAATTATAACTTAAATGATTTAAGTGACTCCTCCAATTTAAGCGATACGTGTTCTTTCGATAGTGAAGATGAAAAAAATGATTTTAATTTATGCCTAGAATTAGCTAGTTGGGCTATCCAATATAAAATAAGCTTCGTTGCGATTAATGCACTCCTGTTATTGCTATTAAAATGCAATATCAAAGTCCCAAAAGATGCAAGGACTCTTTTAAAAACACCGTGTTCTGTCGTTGAAAGAAAAATTGGTGAAGGTAAATATATACATTATGGGTTAAAAAATGATTTAACAGATTTCTTAGTTAACCATGATTGGAAAATTTTACTAACGAGTTGGCTTCATATTACAGCTGGAAGGGAACTACTGCTAAGCCAAGCGCTGAAAAATGTTTCTTAATTACAGTAATAAAAAGTAGGTACATGGTTATATTACATATTTCTTGATTTATTTGCATATATATTTATTATATTAAAAAATATGAATTTCCCACATTTTTATTTCAGATATATGCCACATTAAATTTAAGTGCACAGACAAAGACATGAATTCAGTACTACAAAAACACTTTGTGCATGCTAAGGACAGAATGACGAAAAAAAGAAAACGTATTGATCAAATTTTTTTTGTGTAATAAGTAAATATGTATGTATGTTATGTTATTTTTCTTGTTTTTTCTAGTGCTATCATCTCAAAAGCTATGCTATATATGTTATTTTATCAGATATTTTATGTTATGTGTTATCCAGCTTATTTTACTAAAAAAAATCCATTTTCACTTTACTTAAAATAGTTATTAAAATAAATATGAATTCACTAAATAAATGTTTTTAAAAATTAAATATTTAAAATAAACACATATGAGCTTTTTCAATTCTGATCGAAGATCACAAATGCAACTAAAAATTGAATCGAAAAAGAACCACAAACGACTAAAAATAAGACTAAAATGTGAATCCATAAAGACACCCGATCGATAGCATATACGATTAAAAAATGATTCAAAAAAGACTCCCAAACGACTAAACATAAGACTAAAATGAGACTCAAAAAAGACACCCGAACGATAGAATATAAGATTAAAAAAAGGGTTAAAAAATACTAAAAAATTATCACAAATACGGATTAAAAATGACTAAAAAATGAGTCAAAACTGATTTGAAAAGCGGGTAATAAAAGACTCTTCAAGAGGAGTCGTACGTAGGGTACCATTTTCTACCGACGAAAGTATCATTTATGATCAGAAAATGAGCGCATAAATGATTATTTTAATCGAGCTGAGGAGTCAATAAAGACTCATATATGATTATTAATTTCATGAAATGCTAGCTGGGATACTATGTATGTATGTACATATGTACATAGATACATCCATACATATATACTTATATGTACATATTACATACATACATATATGTATATGTATATACATACATATGTACAGTTAGGCACAACATTTTTCAAAAGATTACCGCACATTTTGCAGTGTTTGAAAAAATATTATAGGCATAGTATTGAAAATTCTTCAGCTTTCTTTTATGCAGTGATGACAGTTTAGCCCCTTCAAGTCTAGATTTTACCTTTTTTATTGTCTTTTAGCCTCGAAATTCACGTTTTAGCTTTGTGGCTTTTTGTAGCCTTTTTTATTTTAAATTCAGCATCAAAAATGCTAAAGTTTTATTTTCTACTGAGCTCATAAAATCGTCTGGAAACATCACAAAATTAATCCAATGTAGAAACGTACTTAAGTACGCTAAAGAGAATGTTACATGGATTAAAATCCAATGGCAAAAGCTTTTAGGTTAGAAATGGGCAAATATTGAGCCAACAGTTGAGTTATTAAAATCTTTGAAAAAAGATATCGAGGCAATCTCGATTAATATAGTAAATTTAATAATTACCTAATTAAGATTTTGTTTTCCGTTTTGCCTTATTAAATACTTCCATTGTCATCTAAAGGGCGTCTAATTGTATAAAGGTTGTAAATAAAATAAAATAGATTCATATCGAATATAATAATTTGTTTGTTGGAATTTTTGAATAAGTTTCAAAGCATACTGTGCTTATACTATTGTAATTTTTATAATTCTCATTGAGTTTTTAAAGGTTTTTGTATAAATAAAGAGGTTTGAAACATTTAAAAATAAGGTTTAAGGTCTACTGATGATTTGGCTTTAGCACCAATGAAATGCAGTATATAGACTAGCTAAAAAACACTCAACAAACAAAAGTTTTTTAAAATCGTTGAGTTATAAGTTTGAGAATGCGCTGCAAAAAAATTCATTTGTTGATTTGGTAATCGGGCGCTATCTATAGGGTCTTCCAATTAGAGGTTTCATTTTGATAAGTAAAAAAGAATATTTTTCAGCGAAATTAACGGATGTTTATTTAATTGTAAAGAAGAAAGTATCCCATTCATAATGGAAAACAATATTAGCCAAATGACTGCCACGGTTTCGCCTTCAAGGCCATGTTGTTTTCCATCACCAATTATTACAATTACAGCTGAATTCCTCGATAGCTTCACGAATCCATCTTTGAAGTCTTGAATCGATAGTGGGCCATTGTTATATACCATATTTTTGAAGTAGCCCCAAATAAAAAAATCCTAAATGCTTCAATCAAAAGATCTCGGTGGACAATTGTGATCGCCTCTTCCAGAAATCTGTCAATTTAGAAACTTTTCACGTAAAATGGCAATGATATCGTTACCAGTGTGGCACGTGGCGCCAGCTAGTTGAAAATAAACGTCATTCACATCAATATCTTTACTTAAAATACCATTTGGCCTCGTATGTGGAATTCCTAATTCGAAACGTCGACAAGAAATGGACAAACCTGGGATTTTCCCAACGCTATGGGCGACAACAGCACTATTCTGAGTTGAGCGACGTAAACGAGTTTAATTTTTCACACCATTGAATTCTTCCAACTGCACAAATTTTTCCGCAATTGCTGACCGAGAAGGTGCTTCACGACGATGCAAATATGCTTCAGTTTTGCGAACTGTGACCGTGATATTTTCACCATATTTTTAGTGAAATTTAATAATTTCAATGTAGTTACAGTTTGAGTCATGCCAACTGTTAAAATGGCGGCCTATTGAATATGAAACGTCTTATGGGAACACCCCGTATTATTACATTTCAGTAACGCTGAGGTTCGAAAGCTTTTTAGTAACATGGAAATAATTAAAGCTTCTATAGAAATCGTATTAAAATTAAAATGCTTAATTCTTTTTTATACCTTCAATGCTCTTTAAAAAGGTTACAGAAATGTTGTCATGATTTAGTAATTTCCGGCGATTTCATAAAATTATTAAACTTTCGTGATATTTATGCAAATGGTAGTTCCGATTCTACTTGCGATGAGGAAATTATAATGCCTGTTATATGCCTAAATAATAAATGCATATAAAAGAGTATAATATATTAAATATGTTTATATATATTTTATTTTTTTAATACAGATATACTACTTGAATATATTTATATATTGACACAATAATTACTAAATACAAATCGCTCATTTACTCCAAAAGAGTCATAACTCGAAAAATGTGGTTTTTGAGCTATGGTTCTTCATTTTGTGTAAAAAATTCAAACAAATATCTTGTTTACTCAGCTATTGAGAGGAGAATAATTTTTCAGTTTTCCATTGAGTTGTGGGTAAATTAAAAACTTTAAACTTGTTTTCTGAAGAGCGAGTTTTTTTGAGTTATGACTGTTTTGCATTAAATAAGCGAAATATTCTGTTATATTTTTTATCCAATACTGCATTGAAGTTAATAGTAAATAAAATATTGAACTATGAATAAAAATTTTGTAGCCTTTTTTAGAGTTTATTTTTAGGCGATTTAGCTTTTTCTGGCTTTTTTAAAGCGCCAACTTAGCTTCTTTTTCCCCCACCTCCTGGCAACAATGTCCTTAAACTTTGCTTTGCGATTTTTGGACGAAGACGCAGGCATGTCTTTTTAGTAGCTATTTGTCTTTCTATCAGTAGCTTCTATTCCTGCTATCCATTTCCCCACAAGTTCTTCAAATAATTCACGCTTCTGGGCAGGAACATAGGCTTGGCTGAAGACTTTTCTCGAAATTTATTATCGCTCCCGCTGAAGCTTACTGACTTATGTCGGTATTTCCGTTAATGACTCGCTCAAGCCAGATAAATTAATCACTCTTACACGGATTCTTCCGCCTTTGCAGGTATTAATTATTAAAATTTAATAATAGTTTTCGCTAATTTCACGTCGTCCTTAATTTCTGCTGGTTCGTCTACCCAGAACTGGTTGTACACTGAATCTCCCTCCATTTGCCGATTAGTGTTGTAAAACTATTGAGTATTTGAGTACCGAACACTCAATACCTTATATGGTTCCCGGTACTCAATACCCAAAACTAACTAATCAATACTTTCATAGATGCATTTCTATATGTAAATACGAAAATTTTATTTGAAAATGTTTTAAATTAGTTACATATTTTATTGGATTATTAAATTTGCTAATCCGTGAATTACTCTGGAATACGGATAATAATAAAATCGAATTTTAACCTATTAAATATTTTTATTTCTAAATAAGAAAAACGTTAAAAGTATTGAGTAGATGAAAGTAGCCGCTTTTTACAACACTAGTGCCCATATCAAAGATTCAGAATGTTATGGTAACTTTAGATGTTCAACAGCAACAAGTTTTCTTACATGAATGTGGTTTTCATAGCCAATATCCAGTGGTATTTCAATGTTGCGCTAAACCATAACTTCAGCAACAATATCGGCAACAATAAACGGTTGTTTGACTGTAATATTGGCAATAGTCACCTTCACTTCGATTTTACCATAGACACTGGCAGGCTCCCCTGTAGCTGTGCACAGTCGTATTTACACTTAACAAATGTACGACTAACTAAATCGCAGTCTTGCTCTTGTTATTATGGTAAAAATATGGTTTTCACTGTTGACGTGTCCGCATGCTGTACAGTTGCTATTTTTCTGCTATTGTTTGCATCATTGCAGTAGATCCTCCACCAGTTTGGTGTTGAGTCCAGCAATAAAATTATGGATTATTATTATAAACGCATTCAATACAACAATTAAATACCTAATTGGTATTTGGCAACATTTGAACATGAAAAAAGTTCAATACATTTTTTGAACATAATTTAATACATTTATTAAATATTATTTTCTCTATCCTCACTACATAAATTAAAACAGATGAGGAAGTGAAAATACTTTTGTAAATGTGGAATATATTAGAATAAGTTAACTTAAGGATTTTATGTTATTGTTTAATTCAATTTCCCCTTTTGCTTTTTCACATCTTCACTTGCTTGAATTTCTTTTGTTTCCAACAAATGCTTTTACAAATATCCGCTTATAAGGAACAAATGTTCAATTAAATTAAAAAATATAGCATCACAAGATCTCAGCGTATCCATTAATGAAATTGACGGCTTACTTAGTTCACCTTCACTTAGGTGGTTAACCCATGAATAATTTATAAGTCCTTTCGAGGACTTACCCCAAGATTATGGTCTTCATTTTTTAATTTTTCGCAAATATATCCAAACCATCACACGGCAGGATTTTTAGCTCGTTTTCATTACTTTCTGTGTACAATATATCTCTTTGGATGCTACCTGCACGCCGTTTGCAACATCCTGTTCATAACATCTGAGTAATGAATGGCAAAAATAAAAGTTGTGGTAATTTACGCATTTCAAACTCCTCTTGTTTAAAATGTTAACCAGAAATGTTCTCTTTATTCACATTTACGGGTTTCACTCGCTTACAAAACAAAACCCGCAGCTTTCCTTTTGCTGCATCCTTCGTGAAAGTGTAAAATCATACAGCTATAGTAAAATATGTAAACATATTACATATTTCATGTTGTTTTTTGGCTTTTGCTGTTGCTTTGTTTTCATTTGCCCACTGCACTCTCTTCTATTTATATATTTTTTTTGTTTTTCTTTGTCCTGCAATTTTTAAACAACAGATTTTAAACGTTTTTTTTTTATAATTTTAATTATTTTAATATCATGTATGGGTATTTAATATAAAATATTACGCTAAATCCGTAGTTTATTTAATCAATGATATTATATTTTTTTGAAAGCCCTCTGAGTATCTGAGTAAATTAATTACAGCGCTGCCAACTATTACAAAATACTAACATATTTTTTTGCAAGAAATTATAAATTTCACATATGATACAGACTTGCGAGGGAACTACTAAGTCATCTAACGGGAAATCATGTGCAAGGCGTAGCGTAATCTTTATTTCTATAATTCTTATGTTAAATAACATATAAAACACTTTGTTTTTTAATAATGTCAACCTTTAAATAAAATAATTATATATATTTTTAATTATAATGACATAGACAAAGTACGCCCGATTATACAACAACAAACTTATCTAAGCAAAGAAGTACTGCATTTTCATTTTCTGTTCCATATGTGCAAAATTCATATTTATTAGTAGATTCCAGATTCTTACACATTCATTCCGGTATCTGATGGAAATCAATCGATTTCAAATCACACAATATCAAAAAAAGTAATTCTACTAAATGATTCTTTTTATTATTCTCGGCGCTTAGAACAATTTATTAGTTATTAAATTACATTCCAGTACATCATCCGACTTGGCAAAGATTTGTTTAAAAAAAATCCCGTGATTAGAAATCTACCGATTTCCATTACATGCCTAATCATAATTAGCTCTACCGTTGCAAAATAGTTTCAGCCCAATGGAAATTTTTCGAATAGAAAAATCTGATATTTTTAAATTCCGACAGAATTCATGTATTTGAATAATTTAATATTGTAATAGAAAGTATCATGGTAGAATAATACAGGTACTGTCGAAGCTACAACAACACTGCTATTAGGTTCGAAGCTGTCAAAAAGCACAAAACAAATATGGCAAAAATTTGTACATTCACATGTGTGTTCGGTTGCATTTTCTGTTCTATAAAGAATTATGTTTCTTTTCCTTTTCATATTTGCATTTGAAATAAATGTTCAAGTGTGATTTTTTAGCACATAATCAAATTTTGACAGTTGCGAAATTATTTCATATTTATTGTCCTCATCACCGTCAACGTCAAGTGTTGGAAGTGGCAGTGATTTTTTGGTTATTTATATTTTTATTCATCTTCTTTGTGCAATTGTTTAATGTTGTAGTTTTATTTTTAACTTTTGTTTTTGGTTTGTTTGTAATATTAGTTAAGGAGTTTAATAATTCCGTTGAGTTAATAGTTGTTGGTATAAGAAAGAATTTATTTTGTAAACAAATGCATTCCAACTACGGCTGTTTATGATCGCGGTCAATTATCGACTGATTGTCATAAGAAAAATCAAGTAATTACGACCAAGTTATATATGTACGTATAATTGTATACCTTTGTCGTTTACTGATGTATATCTAAAAAAGAAATAAAATTTATGCTTAACTAAATTTTATTAGATAAAAATATGCATTTTAAACAGTTATTAATTGGATTTAACTCCGCTACCGGCATGGTAAATACAGGCGCCGGTCGCAAGCGCGGAAAAAGGAGGGAAGGTATGTTTCAAAGGGACAACCTTATTCTCAGTAAATTCCAAACCGTCCAATGGCGGTATAACCACATCATCTGTCCATATCCGGAAATGGTTAAGGACCCACAGCTGTATTAGATTCGTATGAAACCTGTGGAACCACAAAAAAACTGACATCGAAAGGCGCTCATCACTCATCTTTTCCGAAACTTAATCGAATACTAAAACTATAAAGAAAGAAAAAAAAGTAAATACAAACCCCGAAAAAATGACGATATTTAGCATGAAAAAAGATATTGAATAAGACAAACAGGACGAAAATATTTCACGCACCAACAATCTTCGGATTCTGTACTAGATAATCAGTAAACCGAACGCAAAATACCCTAATACATTCCGGCCTTTCAGAGATATTACCAGACCCATGCTAACAAATGACGAGGATTAATTTAAATGCTGGCATACCCATATTTTGAACATTTTGAATGCTGAACCTCTTTCCTTGACATCTACACAACAGTCTTTAGGCAACGAAAATATAACTGTCACATGCTAAAAGCATGAGACCACCAGTCATTGAGCAAATTGTACAATCTATCAACCAATTAAAAAATGGTAAAGCCTCTTTCCAATGCAATTTGGCAAGAAGAAAAATTGCCCGAAGAATGGCTACAAGGAATCTATATTATTAATAGGCAAACACGGCCGTGATATTGAACCGAATTTGGAAAGATTTATAGGTTTTTAAACGGTTTCTTACATAGATCTGCACAATCTTAATTTTATTTGAATCGGTTCGATATTTAGGGAGTTACAAGCGGTTAAAGTTGCTGCTAACACATGCACACTTGCACTTACGCATCCATGTATCAGTTTCAACTTGAGAAATAAACAAAGGGTGCATGTGTGTTTGTCCAATTTGCTTTTGCATTAAAATGATACACAGTTTTCAGTTGTTTATATAGAATGTTTTTTGTTTTTGTATTTTATCGCATGTATTTATGTAAATGTTTAATATCAATTTCTAGAACGCGGTCGATTGAGTCGACCGCTGGTTACACTAGCACTTATTAAAGTACCAAAAAAGAAGATCTGTCTGTATGTAAAAACTAACCCCTCCGAAAGATTTATCCAGAATACTATTACAGTGGACGTCCAATAGTACGCACCTTCACTTCTACGAATGTCCAATAGTACGAAAGGCAATTTTTTTGCATTGGCAGTTCTGTAGTACGAACGCAAAATTTTTTTACTACTCGATAGTACGAATAGCGGTAGTTTTTGAGAGAATATGATTTATTTACATTTTGTTTTGATTTATTTTCTTGTTTTTTTGCGGTTAACTGCCAAATATTTAGTTGCTGTGAAATTTAAATAGTGATAACATGTGTTTTGTGTCTCGTGTTTTTTATTTGATGAATACGAAATGTTTAAAGTAAAAGAAGTCAAAAAGAAACAAATATCTTTGGAAAATAAACTAAAAATTATAGAAGACAGTGAAAGTGGAAAATCTCTATATGAAATTTGTAGCAAGTATGGGTTATCCAAGTCAACCATTTGCACTATAAGAAAACAGAAGGCACAGCTTTTAGCTGCAACAGGTGCACGAAAATCCCGCTACAGGATAGCAACTGGGGAATTTAAAATACATTGCCAAAAATTAAACACGAAGATGCGATAAAATGTTTTGACACATGTATTCAATGGGCTGTCGAAAACAATATTGAAATTTCCCAAACACTTCTATTGAGATCTATTCAAGAAAAGGCAGTAGAAATTAAACTGCAAAAGAAAACACGCCAATGCCTAATGACTGATTTTCTGAACCAACAAATATAAAGACTGATTTTTTTAACAAATATATTTTATACTTTTAATATTTATTTATATACATATGTACAAATGTATGCTTTCACACTTGTTGATTTAACATGAATTTGAATATTTTTAAAGTTTTTCACTTTGTTTTGTTTTTAATAAAAAAAATAATTTGAATTAAACTATGTATTTTATATAAAATAGGATAAAATTTTTGTTAAATAGTACGAATTTTCCAATATTACGAAAAGGCCTGACATTATATAATTCGTACTATTGGACGTCCACTGTAAACCGAATAAAGAGGAGAATAGAAAGGTCTCTACTAGAAATGGGTACCGCTCACATGATTAGCGTGAATCATGCGTGATCACGCGTGATCGTGATCAGTTTATTGTTTCAATTATGTGAGCGTGCATAAACGTGAGTATAAAAAAATTGACCGTGCATGAGTACATTTTCTGCAAGACTGTTTCGTTATTTTTTCCATTTTTGTAGTTTTTTTCAAATACCACGTTGCACACTGGGGATTTTTGTATGGAGGTGAGGAAAAAACTATATTTGTCAAAAAATGTAGTGATTTCATCACAAATTTAGTTTTATTTATATAGTAATACACAAAAGTAATCAAAATAAAGAAAGTTAGAGAAATGTATATCGTTACCTACAATGTAAAAAGCCCTAACTAACAAAAAAATTTAAATGATTTTTTAAATTTTTTATTTATTATTTATTTTAAATCTATTTTTACTTTACTATTCTAAAAGAACCTTAACTTCGTCCCTTATAACACTATGCTTTTTCTGGCTAAACGAAGGAGTCAAATGTGAGATCATTGGATCTGATGTTACCATCATTCGGTGCACAATATCTTCGTTCGTGGCAATTCGACTGCATTTTCTGGAGTGTTTAAGGCGATATTTTTTATAGTCTTTGTTACAACTTTCCTGAGCGTCTTCGGATAGTAAGCCTACAGGAAAAATACACTTTTCAATTATATCTTTTCCATGAATCAGAATTTTGTGAAGTGTAGTTGGCACATTGTATCACTCGTAGAGTACAACAAACTCTTTTGCCGTCTCCAGACAAAAATCACCAAATTTCTTTGGATCTACTAACTCGGTGATTGTTATAGCTTCGAGAATTATTGAAAACCTCTTGATTATGTTTTCATCTAGACCCGTGATTTCGGAAATCAAAGCAGGATTACCAAAGAATATTCGAGACGTATTTCCTGAATTTGTCGTACCAGAGCCTTGCTTAACAGTATCAACCTGTATTCCAATTTTCTCTTTAAGTTCACGCTTTATCAAACATTTTCGGGCTTCTTTTTTCGGACGAGTATTTGAGTCGACTCTCCCACGTTTAAATTCAATATTATAATCTACATGCAAAAGAACCCCATCAACTTAATACGCGCATGCATGTAAGTAACGGAAAACCCCAAATGATTAAAAAAGTCCACTTTCCTTTTAACTGTGCACGCAAATTTATTAGTGGATATCTCGAGCAAATTTTTTAAATTCATACCTTTACTTAATTGTGAATAAAAGCGAAACGCGTTCTTCGATTTTCATGATTTATGTCTCATTTTGTTCATAGGATATGCGACTTTACGTGAAAGTAATAGGACTTGACACTTTTTTACCATTTTGGATTTTTTATAAATTAAAAAAAAAAAATTTTTAGGCAAAACATTTTTTTTCTTCATATAACTGCGAAACTGTTGCTTTTGTAGCGAAACGTTATATTAACAGATGAAAGTAATTGTAATTCTTGATTTTTCTAAATCTGTTTAAGGAAAATCCGACTAGAGGTTCTTGAGTTATATTAAACAAAAGAGCCTTATCAGAATTGAGTCGCGAATAAGTTAGCTGAAAAATGTTGTGCTGTGTAATACAACAAATTGAGAGGTGGCAACTGGTGGCACTTGAAATTGATTAAAAATGTAAAAACATATATGAGACAATGTATTAGTAGTGATTTCTAACTGTGGAAAAGCTAAAATTGCAGGTCCAAATAATTGGAGAAAAAACGGATTTTTGTTATATGTTCATAAAAATAAACAAAAATAAAAAACTCTCTGCAGAGTTTATTTTTTCAATTTTAGTATACTGAAATATCCTACTTTAAATAAAAAATAAAAAGAAAAAAATTAGCTCACATAATAAAATAATATTCGTTTTTAAATTCTTAGGTTTAAATTAAGTTGGTTCGGTAAAACATACAAGTACTGAGTTTGAGACGGCTATAAAAAAAACTAGCAGTCAGATCGGAGTAATTCTTTTTTATTTGATTCTACCATTTAGTTTAAAATTTCAAAATATCACTGGATATTGCATGAAGAGTATGTTGACAATTTGACTTTTTTCCGCGAAATCCCCAGTGTGCGTTGTGGCTAGGGTTGCCAGAAGGGCCTGATTTGGCCTGATTGTCAAGTTTTTTAATGCGCGTCAAGTGTCAAGTGAAAAAGTGATTTGTCAAGCTTTTTTGTAAGTTATTTTTTTTTTCTCAAATTTATTCTAGCTATGTAATAATACTTAAAAAAAGTATGTGTATATTTCTAAAAAACAAATCTAAAGCCCATATTTTTATTTTTTTTCTGCAATTATAGTTTAAAAAATAACTATAACTTTCTGTACAATTATTATAAAAGTGCCAACACTGATATTTACCCTATTACTCAACACTAGTAAATTGACAACATTGAACCAGAGAAGCAAGTCGTGGACTTTTCGTCGGCGGCGGCGGCGATTCGGCTTGAGCAGGGGTTTTACCGGCGCGCCATCCTTCTATCAGCTTAGTCGACTTGATATACCCATGGTGGAATAATACAGGCGGTTTTTCATTGTTTTTTTTAAATAAAACTTATGTGTTTGAAGAATTGTCAAGTTATTTATGAAAATTATTATTTATTTATTTATTATAGACTAGCTAAAAACTCTCAGCAAAATTGTTTTTACGAGTAAAAGTTGAAATTCAATTCGTATTTTCCCAATAATAATTATCCAGAAGTTCTTCTTTAAAAACTAAAAATCTCTTTTATATATTTAGTATGAGTGTTTTTATTTGTTAAGTTTTTTTTTCAAAATCAAGTTTTTTTCTGGTCAATGTCAAGCTTTTTGACAAATTAGATCTGGCAAGCCTAGTTGTGGCGGTATGCATTAGTGTACTGATATGAATGGACAGAGTCAAAGTAGCAATATAAGTGCCGAGTTTAAGCTGGCGAACATTTGGAAGAAAAACATCAGGAATTCTCTTCTGTTTTTTCATTCGCGTTCATATAGACGAACAAGACTTTGAAATTTTACGTTTTTGGAAAAAGCTCAAGATGTTCCACTTGTGCAAAAACTGGCTAATCAATTACTGCTCAGCTACAAGTGAAAGAACTTTTTCAACGTCAGGAAGAATACTTGAAGAGATGCGAAGCAGACTTCTCGGGAAAAATGTTGACAACATTTTATTTCTGCATAAAAATCGTAGCTCTAAAGACAACAAAATTAAATGTATATTTATCTATTAAAGCTAAAGTACAAGATTCTACTTAATCTTAATATTTTACACATATTGTTTTTGAGATAGGAAATGAATAATTATAATAAAAATATTTTAAATATACACATAATTTTAAATTTCACTTCAAAACTTTAAAATAAAAGATAATTTATATATATTCATATTATTTATACATATATACGTATATACGTACGCGTTTTCACATTAATATATACAAATTTTTTGGATAAAACTGTACTTTCGAGTGGCATAAAAAATAATTTCTTAGCAGGTATTTGTTGCGAAATAATTGATCTCAAAGATTTGTTATGGACGCTACAAAAAACGGAAGTAACTTTGAAAGTTAAAGTGTGTTTTCGTAATTTTTAGCAAATTTTGCGTAATAAAGCACAGAAAATATATTTCCTAAATGAAAGAAGAATATAAGATAGTTCGAAAGTAACTTATTGGCAGGCAAAAAATTTTTTCGTTTTTTGTCAGAAGACGTGAACTCTTTGTGACGCACGTTACATTTTTTCTATTCTATGTTCTATTCTTAAATTTTATACCTAATTTCAATGTTTAAAAATAGTAAACACAATTTTTTTTACTAAAATTGAAGTGAATTCAGGGTATAAAAATATGGCTTTCGATCGGGGCATCTTCATTAACACTAAATTAGTAATATGAATACCTAGGTTAGGTTAGGTTAGGTTGCACAGGCTGCCGATTTCAAGCAACCGGCCCACTTGGACAGCGAGAAAAAAAAATATTGGCTATCCTATATTTTGGTCAGTATTGAACCAACCGGTTTTCCGAATAAACTTGTTTATTCCCTTCAGATTACATTCCGTGAGGTCTGCGAGTTCGGGTAAAGTTGAGTTACCTAGATTCATGGCTCTGTAATGAGACAGAGCTGGACATTGACAGAGGAGGTGCTTTACGGTTTCTTCCTCCTCCTCATTATGACAACTTCTACAGAAGTCGTTGAAAGGGAGATTTAGTCTATTTGCGTGGGCACCTATAAAGCAGTGCCCTGTTAGGACAGCCACATGTATACGTAGCTGATGTCGAGAGATCCCAAGTATGATGACTGATTTTGCTCGATCATATTGGGGCCAGGTTAATCTGGAGACAGCACATGTGATTTCATTGAACCATCTAGCTTGTGCTAACCCTATAAGTTTCTGCTGAATGAGGATTTTGCAGATTTTTAGTGGGGCTCCCACTAGCCGGTCGGTGTCCCATTCTTGCAAACGAGATCCCTCCCTGGCTAGCTTGTCCGCAATTATATTGCCAGGCACATTCGCATGCCCTGGTACCCAGATTAGCTCGAGGTTGGAATGTGACGCCATCTCGTTTAGGGATGTCCGGCATTCCTTTACCAGTTCAGATGTTGAGTAAACACCCGATAGAGCGTTCAATGCAGCCTTACTATCGGTACATATACGAATATGCTGCCTATATACCCTATTGTACCTTAACCAGTTAGCTGCCCTTTTTATGGCCGATATTTCGGCTTGAGTAATGCTACAAAGATCTGTAAGTTTGAAACGTATCCTCTGCTGAAATTGAGGAATGTATATGCCCCCTCCCAGCCCTGCACCTGATTTGGATCCGTCAGTGTAAACCTCAAGCACTTCCCCTCGGTAATTAGGATCAATGAATGGAGGGAGAGTATCTGAGATTGCCACTGCGAATCTTTTCTCAGGCATAACGTAGGGAGAACGGTAGTCTATAAGTTCGGGTAGGTTTTCGAACTGTCCTATAATGTTCGCATGTCCATCACCTAGTGATTTCCATGTTCCGGCGGCACTGAGCCTAATTGCCGAGTTCATAGCCAGTTGTTTGACCATTAGATTGGCAGGAAGCCAGTGTAACATTGTGACCAAGGCTTTTGAATACCTAAAGAGTTGTAATTTCTTGTACAGTAGCTTAAGAGCACTTTTGACTTAACTGCATAAAATTAATCATTTCTGTCACTCTTCTTTAAGATCCCATACAAATTCCTTTTCAAGGTCTCCTTTTTTTTGCCTACACATTTAAGATAAATTCCCAAAATATTTGGAGTTTTCAAATTATTTTCATACAAAAAATCATCGTTAGCTGTGTTTTGACTTAAGTGCCCAAAAATATATATTTTCTGTAATTATTTTTCCTAAACCTTGTTTAAGTACATTTTGTATACCCGCATATTTGCCATATTTTTTTCAGTATTTTCACAAGAAATCGTGGATTTGTTAATAATTTTTGCATTAATGGTTATCGAAATACATTTATTTTATTTAAAAAATATATCTAGTCTAATGTGCCTTAAAAAAATATAAGAAATAAGTTGGATCACTTTCAAAAAATTTTGTTTGGTGGACTGTTTCTGGTACTTACCCATATATCTATCAAAATTGAAAAATTGTATTTCAAAACTAAAAAATTGTTTCAAAAAAGTATATTTATCAGTTAAACATAATTCTCCTCTTTTATTACAGAATTTTCTAATTGTATATTAGATTTTTCTATTTGCATTCAGAAATTTGAATCTAAAAATACTTGTAGGTTGTGCTTCTTTTCGTGATTGTGAATAACTTTTTTCCCACTCAGGTGAGCGTGAGTGAACGTGACCCAAAAAATATGAGGTCGTGCGTGAGCGTGCATTAGTAAATTTTTTTATCGTGAGCGTGGAAGAGCGTTAGTAAAATGTCACTCACGATCCCATCTCTATTCTCTACATAAAAACCAAGTCGGTTTTCGACAAAGTGTGTTAGAAATATTCCTACAAAGGTGATAAATCTTATTAAAGCCCATTATAACGGTTTCAAATGCCGTATGCTAGGTAATAAAATGTTATATGGCTTACGTGTTCATGTTAAGAAAACATAATATGTATCTCAAAACATCACAAAATGTCCCTTCCTTTAGCGCCTATAATGACCCCTTAAACCAAACTAGCCAATTTAGTTAACTTGGAAGTATGATAACCCCAAGCGGTGGCACATCCGAGGATATTACTTCCTGCATAAACAAGGCCAGAAGAACCTTCCCCCAACTCCAAAAAATTTGGATTTCCAACTGTATATCAATGCACGGAAAATTTTA